>JABUQX010042618.1:5000-10000 GCA_015478945.1 Trachelipus rathkii
AAGAGAAACTTGCGACGAGAATAGTACCAATCAAATCAAAATATCTTTATTCTGTCAAATGAGAAATTTTTTTAACATTGTACATTTTAAATTATAAATATATTAACAATGATTTTGAGCTGAAAAGGGCTGCTGGGTGACGATTTCATTCTTATGAGCCCTGTATTGGGAAATGGGGAAAATCCATAGTTCATAAAAAGAGGGAAAATATAGATGAAAAAGGGAATAACCCTCATATGAAATGGAACCTGCCTGTAAGTGGTGGCAACCTTCAACAATGAAAAAAAACGTGTAACGACATTAAAAACAATGTGATAGGGACATTAATGTTTTTTTTGTTTTCTTTTTTTTTGTTTTCTTTCCTTTCTTTACTTAATCCATAAACATTCTAAAACGGATAAAGTTGAAGGTTTTGTATTTAAATATATAATTAATAACATGGGTTAATTGTGGTCGATGCCTCTAAGCAATACTCCTCAAGTTTAATTACACAACTTAATTTGGACGTTGTAGAATGTTTTTTTAGGTAAATTTTGAAACGGCTTTCTATATATATATTTAATATATATATATATATATATTATATATATATATTAATATATTATAATATTATATATATATATAATAATATATATGTTATATACGATATATATATAATATATACATATATATAATATATATATATATATATATATATTATATATATAATATATATATATAGTATTTATATATTATATATATATATATATTATAATAATATATATATATATATTAATATATATATATATTATATATCTATATATTATATATTTATTATATATATAATTATATATACTATATATATATTATATATATATATATGTATAATATATATATTATATATATATATATATTAATATATATATATATATATATATATTATATATATATTATATATATATACTATATATAATAAATATAATATATATATATATATTATTATTATATTATATTTATATATATTATATTTATATATAATATATATATTTATATATATATATATATATATATATCTTATATATATATACATATTATATATATATATATATATATATATATATATATCTTATATTTATATATATATATATATATATATATATATATATATATATATATATATTATATCATAAACGGTATGAGACATTTAAATTGAGATACGGAGAAAAATTATTCATTGCAATTTTAGTTTCGTGTTGGTTCATTTGTTTCAATGTAAAGATTTGATCACACATCCTCTACACTTCTAAATGCACCTTGTTCTTATAGGCCAATCAGTCTCAGTCATCGACGCACTCTTTCAACAAATAACAGCATATATCTTCCTTACAACACTCAATAAACTAATTACGATATAGATCATACAGTTCTTACTTCTTGCTGCCTCCCTCACCCTTATATTGATCTCATCTAACCCTTCGAAACTATACACTTCATAAACGCTTTGTTACACAGCTTTCTTTTCCAAGTCAAACCAATCTCACCATTCTGATATCCTCACAATATTACATATATCCTGGATTTACATTTTAGACTTTCTCACTCTACCTATTACCTCCTCCTTACTAATTACCTCATCCCAAAATACCTATTTCTTCTAGCACCATCAAACCCACTTACATTCACTATTACCTCATCACTACTGCCAATGTCATGCAGATTCTTGAAGTGCTGCTTCCGTACTATCCTACATTCATTACATCTATCCCATTTCATTATTCTATGTTGATGTGTCTGTTTCTTTTCGTTACTGCCCTTCCTCACGATACCTATTCATTTACCTCTTTTTTTTCCTCCTACGTATGCAACATCAGTTTCCTTTTTTTCCTCCTTTTATATTTCATATACATTCAACTCTTAACATACATGTAAATATTTAACCACTTAAAACACTACTTTTTATGCTTTTTAACCGTTTGCAACACTTCTTCATTCCACCACTCACTATTGACATTCTTACTTCCTACTTTACCACATCCACATACTTCTCTTGCACTACTAACAAATGCTTTCTTTCATTTACGCTCAGATTTGTTTAGTTTCATCTTGTTCACATTCAAATGATTTATTTACAAGTGCTATCACATATTTCCTTATAACTTATTCACTTAACATTTTCATTCTTAATTGCTTGCCACTTCTTTCCTTACTATTTTTCTCCACATGCATCCATCTACTTAATATTACAGTTAACAAAATATGATCTGTATTCATCCCACCTCACTTCTGATTCTAACATCCATTACATACTTCAACATTTATTCTAACACCAATAGAAAATCAATCATACTTTTCACTTTGATACCATCTCCTACACCAACTCTAGTATGCTTATGATACTTATGAATATTCTTTAGCTAGAAGAATGTATTACTTACAACATCGCCTCTCTCTCTCACAGAAATCAATCAAAACCTTCTACCATTCTATTTTCTCATCGCAATCCAAAGTTACCTGTTATAACATCCTTTTTCATCACCTATCCCACCATTTAAGTCACCCAACACAATCAATATGAAGAAGCCCCTACTCACTCCGTCTTCGGAGTGAGTAGTTCATATAATATATATTTATATATATATATATATATATATTTATATATATATCATATATTATATATATATTATATAATTATATATATTATATATATTATTATATATATATGTGTGTGTGTGTGTGTATGTGTGTGTGAGAGTGTAAGTGTAGGTGTGTGTATGTATGTGCGTGTGTGTGTGAGTACTGACTCAAATTGATAAATTGAAATATAAATGGACTGATGAGTTCCATCGATGATGTTTTCGTGTTTTTGATTATTTAATCAAAGGTTTAAAAATCAGTGAGCGATGATGTTCTATTCTTATTATCTAAAATGCATCATTCATTATTAAGGATTTATTGGTATTTTATTAGTTAGTAATAAACCATATGTAAATATCATCTTACAAATTTTGTTTGTTCGTGTGATTACAAGTGTAAATTGAAGATGGCGCTGAGGTGCATGGTTGAGGAGCGGTAATATGTTTTCGCATGGTTCGCTCAGCTCCTTTGCATCATATTTAAAAACCCGGCTCCGTGCTCCGGCTTCCAACTTCTGGGCTTCCGGCTCCATCAACCTGCAGCTCCGATCTCTCGTGCCTGTGGTTGTAATGTGAAAATTACTTATATAGCCTTTTAAATTTTTTTTTTTTTTTCTTTTTTTCTTTTAAATTTTGCATTGTTTTAAATATGGCTGGCACTCACTGGCATAACTATTAAAATAGGAGTGGATACGTTTACATAATCTTAAAAACCGTTCTGTGGAGCTTATGATTTTTTTTTTTTTTTATTTTATTTTTTTTTTTTTTTTTTTTTTGTTTATAATTTTAAATTTTTCATTCCTCATATTTTTAAAATTAACTGTCTCAGGTCCCGCTCCTATTTTAAATTACTCCTACCTGAACTCTGGCTCCCTCTACTATAGTTTCTAAATCCATTTACACTAATGCATTAATAATTTTATAGGCAAAATGACTTAATTTAAGAAGTAAAAAAAAAAAAGGAAAGAATGTTTATTAACTCCTTTATATTCATGTATGATTAAAAATATGAAAAATACTTTATTGTAATTTTTTATTTCTGTGTTTGGCTTATTTCACTAAATTTCTTTTAAGCTTGGCTTTCAAACTCTTGAAACTCCGCACATCTTCGTCTTTCTGCTCCCGACACTGATCCGAACTCTACATTCTTAAACTAGAGCTAAGAATAGAGTTTGATTCCCTTCAGAAACAAGTGCGTTCCTTCAGATCCTATCAGCTGTCGAATTTAGCATAAAAAATTAGACGTATAAAAAGTGTCTTTTCCTCCATTAATTGCTAGAGCGATTGTCAGATTTTGGATGGATGATTATGTATATATATATATATTCTATATATATATTATATATTATTATATATATATTATAATATTAATATATTATATATATTTATATATATATTAATATATATATATATAAATATTATATATATATATATTATATATATATATATATATATTATATATATATATATACTATATATATATATATATATATATATATATATATATATATATATATAATATATCTATAGTTATGATTATTATAGGTAATCTTTTCTGAATAATATATTCATTACTGTTTTTCACTCATTAATTTTTTCATTTAACAATGAATTATTTATTTACGAATTCTTTGTTAATGTTTAACATTTATTAAACTTGTCTGCTCAAAGAATTGAGCATTAGATTGAACGGAAATGTAAATGTTGTTAAATTGATCGAAGAGCGAGAATCAAGGAAAAGTAGAATGGTACGACTCCTCATATGTCTAATGTAAAATAAAAGAGATGCTCAAAGAAGGTAGCGGGCTGTTTGAAAAGAATCTGGCCTGTTACGTACGAGAAGATGAATATATATATATATATATATATATATATATATTATATATATATATATATATATATTTATATATATATATATATAATATATATATATATATATTGAAATGCCTGGATGTTAGGAGAGTGTGGAGGGAACACTTCGAAAATCTGCATAATGTTAACAGTAGTGCAGAGGTGGTAGTGAGTGTGTGTGGGTTTTATGGTGTAAGAAGAAATAGGTATTTTGGAGATGAGGTAATTAGTAGAGAGGAGGTAATGGGTAGAGTAAGAAAGTTGAAGAATTACCGGTGAAATGATCAAGAATGGAGGCGAGGTTGTGATTTGAACTTTTTATCTAAGTTGTGTAACAAAGCGTTTTTGAAGGGTATAGTTCCGAAGGATTGGAGAAGAGCAGTAATAGTCTCTTATATAAGGGTAATGAGAATAAGGGAAACTGTAGGAACTATAGGGGAATTGAGTGTTGTATGGAAGATATATTCTGGTATTTGGGTTGAAAGAGTGTGTCGAGTGACTGAGGAACTGATTGGCGAAGAACAAGGTGCATTTAGA
>JABUQX010042618.1:17500-25000 GCA_015478945.1 Trachelipus rathkii
CTTTACAAACCGAAACTTTCCAACATTCATTCTAACTCACGCCCAAAATCTTTCTCTCTCCTCCTCCCTCTGCTCCATTTACCTGGGTGCGCAATACGCGCATTATATAAATACCCACATTTTCCCCAAATTTCCACTTTAACCCACAATTATTCGTCGAACAACATTTTTTAACCTTATCCCACCCTCTTCCCTCATTAACTATTCTCCCCCTTCCCTCGCCCTCACTCCCTCCACCCCGGAAATCATACCCTTAAAATTTCCAAAGTCCAACTCTTCTTTTCCCCTTCAGCTTAGTTTCTGTTACCCCTAGCACATCCAACCTTTTTCTTCGAACATCACCCACTTCTTCCTTTCAGATCCTCATTTAATCCCTCTCACATTCAATATAACCCCACTCTACTAATCTCTTTTACCATCCTATTCTCTTTTACACGCCCCGCTTACTCTCTTTTTATCCTGAACCCTCTTTATTTCACGCACTCTACTATTCGCTACCTAATTCCACAAACTTGTTTGCTGCACGCTTCCGGACCCACAACCTGAGGCACTTCCCATACCTAAGCTCAAACCCCGCTCAAGACAACCACACGCTAGAAAATACCCTAAATCTATCATTCTATAACGATTCACTACCATATCTCCAAGCTTAAATTAAAACTTATGTTATAGTTTACAAATTTATAATTACTTTGATGATTTCTCTTCCTACTGTTGAAGACACTCCACTTCTTCTTAGAGTTCGATGGACAAAATCAAAATCAAAATCAAATCAAAATCAAAATCAAAATCAAAAGGATCCTTGATGTAATCTCCTTCTGTCTTGAAGATACTCTTCTTAGAGTTCCTTTGCTTTTTCTTACACTTTATACTTTCTTGCTTGATAATCTTCCTTGATGGAATACCTCTAACTATCTTTAGATCATCTCTTAATTACTTCAACAGAGTTTCCCTTTTTTCCTACAACTACTTTATTCTTTTCCTGAATGTTTATTTTTCTTCCCAACACAATATTTAACTCTATTTCTTTTTACTAAGTTGCAACTTGAATCCTTGAGATCCTTGAATGGTCTTCTTCAAATAAAACAAAGCAAGAAACCGTCAGCAAATTCTAAGAGTCCAAAAAGAACATATACTGGTAATTATGCCACTCCATCAATATATATATATATATATATATATATATATATATAATATATATATATATATATATATATATTATTAATATATATTATATATATATATATATTATATATATATATAATATATATATTTATTTATTTATATATTTATTTATATATTTCTTTAATTTATTTATATAATATATATATATATTATTTTTTATTAAAACTTTTATTATTTATCTATATATATATATATATAATATATATATATATATATATAATATATATCTAATATTATAATATATATACTATATATATATATATATATATATATATATATCTATAAATGAAGTGAACTCTGGTGCTGCCCCGCTTCACCATCTCAGATTTGGATAAAACTTGACAGAAATAATATTGTCCAAATTTCGAACTAGAAGAGTGAATATCAGAATATCATGTTTATCAATTAGCTTTTATTTAAATATTTTGGTTCAAATGGGGTACACTTTTTATTACCTTAAAACTGATGCATGGGTACGAGTTTGATACCGTCAGTGAATGGGAAAATCTTTTCCTCTTTAAACCGCACGCCATTCATATGTCTACGACTACGGGAACCCTACATTCAAATAGAATCACACACACGCACATACACAAACAAACAATGAAATTATAAATTTAAGTTCCATCATTATCTTTAACTTCCTTCCACCGATTTGCAAGCTTCTTAATACTGTGTTTTAAAAAGAATTTTGTTCGGAGAAGAAGGTAGAAACTAGATAAGAGTTTCCATCTCACCATGTGTGTGTGTGCGTGTGTGTGTGTGTTAAGAACTAGTCCATTATGTTGGTTCTATAAATTGCGAAATAGGCAAAATAGTTGGGAAAGGTGGATAGGGAAAAATTTTCTAGTCAAGTTCTACAATGTTTCACTTGTGATATTTGTTGTATAGGGTCTTGTATTACCTTGATGGATCAGTAGACCTTTTCGATTTATCAAAGCAGATTTCCGTCCCTTCAAAGCAATACTGTCAGTAAATATCTACTATAATAGTTACATTGGCAGAATGAAACTAAAAAGGGGATTACACGAACATAATCCCAGTCAAACACTTAACACAACTTTCCTTGATGGAGTCCATATTGAATTATGCTTTAGAATGTTCACCCCATGAACCATTGTTTTCGTCTCTTTTAACTTATTGTAATATATCAATTCTTAATCATTAATTTATTAAAAGATAAGAAGAGGCGGTTGAAAGTGCAAAGAAGTTCAGTTGTTCAAACTTACCTTTGATGTTAGCATCTATAAGAACTATTTTGCAAGTCCTTCCTTAAAGGGAGATCCATTTAGCATTAGTTAAATTATACTTTGACGATGTAAATTTTATTGTTTAATAAACCTTTGAAAAATATATACAAGTATGTTTGTGTGTATGTATAATTAAATTATTATTATTATTATTATTATTATTATTATTATTATTATTATTATTATTTTTTTTTTTTTTTTTTTTTTTTTTTTTTTTTTTTTTTTTTTTTATTATTATTATTCTTATTATTATATTATTATTATATTATTATTATTATTATTATTATATTATTATTATTATTATTATTATTATTATTATTATTATTATTATTATTATTATTATTATTTATTATTATATTATTATTATTATTAATTATTATTATTATTTATTATATTATTTAATTATTATTATATTATTATTATTATTTTCTTTTTTATTATTATTATTATTATTTATTATTATTATTATTATTATTATTATTATTATTATTATTATTATTATTATTATTATTATTATTATTATTATTATTATTATTATTATTATTATTATTATTATTAATTATTATTATTATTATTATTATTATTATTATTATTATTATTATTATTATTATTATTATTATTATGTCTGTTTCAGAATAGCGAAAATATTATTTTGCAATTGTCGATATAAGAGTTCATCCATTACTTATTATATATATATAATAAAAATATATATATATATATATATATATTATAATATATTATTATATATATATATATATATATATATATATAGTATATATATATATATATATATATATATATATTATATATATATATATATATATTCATCCATGTACTTATATTATATATATATATATATATATATATATATATATATATATATATATATATATATATATATATATATATATATATATATATATATATATATATATATATATATATAATATATTGTTTTAAAAAACCATCAATATATATCTACACAATACATAATATAAAGTAATATATTATATATATATATATATATTATATATATATATATATATATATATATATATATATATATATATATATAAATATATATACATACGAGCGATATTAAGTCAATCACCCTAGCAGAAGAGCTCTATAAGTGTTAATACTATTCTCTTGAGTTGCTGAATAAGTTATTTAATTAATTGAATCTATGACCCTTTAATAAATGTTATTAGCGAGTAATTGGAATCTCATGAATTTTCCTTTCTTAATTAATGGGAAAATGGAATTATTTGCGAATTTGGAAATTTCTGACGTTTACCTTAAGAAGTATTGAGTACCTTAATCACTTAATCATTGTTTCACGTTCGGTTCGTGTTTTGCAAATAAAAATTGCCGTTATCGTTGCCAATCGATAGAGTTGACAGAATCGCATGGCACATGGCACAGGATCTGGGTTTAATCTCGACCGGATCCTAGGTAGAGATTACTTAGTGTAGTCCAATTCCTAGAATAGGGCGATGCCCGTGAGGTGTAAATTTTAATTAAAATAAAAAATTCGATCAGCCATTTTGAGATTAGTAGTAATTCTGTTATTATTGAAGTTCTCGTCAATACAAGGTTGTTTAGTTTAAGCTATATATATATATATATATATATTATATATATATTATATTATATATATATATATATATACACTCTATATATATATATATATATATATATATAATATATTATCATTATATATATAATATATTACATATATATATATATTATATATATATATATATAATATATATATATATAGTATATATATATATATATACTATAATATATCTATATATATTATATATATATATATATATATAGTAATATATTATATATAATAATATATATATATATATTTAGTTTAAACCAACTAAAAACAACCATTATCTTTATCCACCCTGCCAGTAGGTATATATAACTATAACCAGGGCTTCTGAGTTTAGTACACGAACGGAAGCAGGTAAAAAAAAAAAAAGCAAAAAAAAAAAATAAAATAAAAATAATAATTTTAGTGAAACAGTAGGCAAAAAAAAATTTTTTTTGTGAGCCGGAGCCGGACCAAAATTATATTTTCATTAATGTAAAATAAAGGAGTTGAGTCGAAACCGTAAATGTATAATTTTAAAATAATGGAGCCTGAGTTGGAACTGGTCATTTTGGAACCGATCGTTTTTAAAATGGAACGGAAGCCGGAACCTCAGTTCGAACCCGCAAAACAATTATGCAACCCATCCAATTGAAAATGGTCAAATCCAGTGATGAAAAAATAATAGTTTTCTTAATTGTTTTTTTATTTTATTTTTATTTTGTAATTTTTTTTTCATCATTTTTTTTGTTTTTTTTTTGTTTTTTACTCAATTTATTTTCATTTTTGTATATCAGAATTAGAATGGAAAAGCCAGATCTTTCTTTTGTTGTATAATAATTCTTCATGATCCTAATAAATTTTTTTTTGTTTAGTAGAAAAAAAAAGTTATCTTTATAATAACTTTTTTTTTCTACTGAACCGATTTTAAATTTTATTTCGGATTTGAGTATGATTGGGTGAGTTCTTTCCTGTGGCGTTTATTCCATCAAATTCTGACCAGAAATAAAAGTAAAAAAAAGTAAAGAAAACGGTTTTTGGGTGTTCTTTCCCCCAAATTCAGGTTTAAAATAAAAAACATGCAAGAAAAACGGTCTCATCTCTAATCATACTAGTGCAAACTTAACTCCTCATTATCTTTTAATTTTACAGTCTGGGTTGAATTAACATGATTTATCCTATAAAATAGGCTAGTTAATATTATTATTATTATTATTATTATTATTATTATTATTATTATTATTATTATTATTATTATTATTATTATTATTATTATTATTATTATTATTATTATTATTAATTAAACTGGTCCGTAAAGAATTTGCCTCAATGACAAAGAATACCTATTCCTTACATGTTTTTTCATGCAGAATTTAAAAATCGTATTGGTTTTTGTGTGTCAAGTCCAGTTTTGATACTATTTACATGTAAACATAGAAAAAATTGCAAAAATAGATTAATTTTCCCGTGAACAGCGACAAAACGGTTGGATAAATAAACAAATAATGGAAATAAAATGTGTTTCTTGCCCAAACATATATGCTGTGGAAATTTCAAATTGATAGGGCAAATAATAAAAAAGATATAGTGGTTTTTACTTTACGAAATGGCAAAAGAAATTTTTTTTTACATTTTTTTAGTTCTTAAGTGAATGGTGGAAAAATGATCTTATAGACAAACACCAATATAGTTTTTGGATTCAGCGCAAAAAAGAACATAAGAAACAAGTCTTAAATACAAGTCAACAAAAATTTGTTTCCCAGTGTTATTATTATTATTATTATTATTATTATTATTATTATTATTATTATTATTATTATTATTATTATTATTATTATTATTATTATTATTATTATTATTATTATTATTATTATTATTATTATACTGGGGGAACAAAATTTGTATTGACCTGTATGTGAGACTTCGTTCTTATGTAGTTTTTTTTGCGCTGAATCCAAAAATTATATTGGTGTTTGTCTTCAAGGTCCAGTTTTGCCGTCATTCAAATGAAAATTAAAGAAATGCAAAAATATTTTTTTTACCATTTCATAAATGAATACAACCGCTATTTCTTTTTATTATTTGTCCTATCAATATGAAATTTTCACAACATATATACTTCGGCAACACACACACACACACACACACACACACACACACACACACACACACACACACCACACCACACACACACACATTTTATTTAGATTATAACCGTTTTGTCTCTTTTTCACGGAAAAATGTTTTTGCAATTTGTTTCCTTTTCCATGTGAATAGTGTCAAAACTGTAGATGACATACAAAAATCAATACAATTTTTGAATTCAGCGCAGAAAAATACATAAGAAACGAGTATCGGATCATAGACAATAGAAAAAAAGTGTAAAATTTGTTGTAACCTGTGTTATTTATTGAGCCACAAAATAGGTTAAAATAGTTTGAGAATTTATTATTTACTCAATTGTTAGAAAGATTTACAAAATTAAATGAATGGACTTCTCTTTTGTGTCGATATATCGATAAATTTAAATTTTTTATTCTTATTGGAATTAAAAATTAAAATTTTCTAATGAGATTGGCAAAAATGTCTCTTATGCAGTCGTTATACAAGGCACCTTTTAGGATAGTTCTTGCATGTTCTTTATGATACATCTATTATGCCGCTATATATATATATATATATATATATATATTATATATATATATATATATATATATTATATATAATATATATATATATATATACTATATATATTACTATATAATATATATATATATACTATATGATATATATAATATATACTATATAATATATATGATAATAAAGTGAAGAACCAAATATTAAATTTCTAAGAAAAATGGGAGCAATTTATATAAATTACTAAAAAATCTCTTACTAAATTTCGTTCAACTTTAATCACGGGGCATGAGAGCTATCAAAATTCAATGAATAACATCTTCAGTTTTATTAAATATTTCGACTGGAGGGCAAGTCCAGTAAGTCTTTCATCTCCAATAGTAGGTTTTCAGATGTCTTAATGTTGAAAAGCTTATTTCTATTGAAGCAGTAGACACGCGTAAAATTGCCAGTATTTACAACAAGATGTAATTATTTGGAAATTGTGACTGCGAACAAGAAACTAGTCCGTCTATTGTTGTTTTTGGACGATCTGTGCTGTGATGCCTTTTCAATGTCCACAAATCCCATTCTGGCTTTTACTAAATTTTCTCTTGGCTTTCGAGGTCTTTCCTTGTAAAAAATGTTTCCAGCAATCTTTTTATCTTCTTATATGGCATATTACACACCTGTTCGGTATGACAAATTGCAATGAAAAAATTATTTCTTTATGATTTAAAAACTTCTCTCCTAATGTTGATATTAGATCATCCAAAAATGGTATAAATATGGATGTACAATGATAAGTCTGTGGGTCGGAAGTAGGGATGTTGGGTC
>JABUQX010042618.1:30000-32500 GCA_015478945.1 Trachelipus rathkii
GGGCCTTTTATAGGAATAGTAGAATGTGTGTGAGAGTGTTAGGAGGAGAGAGTGAGATGTTTGGGGTGGTGAGAGGATTGAGGCAGGGGTGTGTAATGTCACCGTGGCTTTTCAATTTGTTTATGGAGAGTGTTTGCAGAGGAATGGTGAGGGAGGGGAGGGGGTGGAATTGATGAATGGGAATGATAGAAGGGAAGTGAACATGATACTGTTTGCGGACGATACTGCCCTTGTGGCGAAGAACGCGGAGGGGCTGAGGTATTTGGTGAGGGAGTTTGAGAGAATGTGTGGACAAAAGGGGCTTAAAATAAACCCAGGTAAGAGTAAAGTGTTAGTGTTTGAGGAAGAGGAAAGAGAGGAGGGGGAGGGGTAGGGTGAGTAGGGGGTGTAAGTAATGGAAGAAGTATAAGATTCTTTAGATATTGTAAGGGATGGACTTGGGTCAAGGGGGGGAGGGATAAGAGGCAGATAGAACAATAGAGTAGGAGAGGAATGAGAGCTTGAGTAGTTGAGAGAATATGGAAGGGGGGGATTTATCAACAGAAGTAAGATAAGTAATGTTTTTGAAAAAATTTCGTACCTAGCGGTGTTGTATGGGTGGTGAAACGTGGGGGTTGAAATGCCAGGGTCCAGGAAAGAAAGTTGGAAGTATTTGAGATGAAAGGGTTGAGAGGGTTTGTGGGGTTAGCAGAAGGGAGAGGATTAGGAATAGGGTGGTGGAGGGAGAAGATTGTGATTGGCAGGAATGGGTTTGGTGGGAAGAGGCGGAGAAGGGAATGCTAATGATGGTATGGGCATCTTAGTGAGAATGTGGAGGAACAGAGGCGTGGTTTAGGAGAGTTTGGGAAAGGGACCCGGGGGAAGGGGGGGGAATGGGGGGAAAGGAGGGGGGGGAAAAAGGGGGAGACCGAGAAGGAGGTGGATGGATGGAATAAAGAAAATGCTGGAGGAGGAAGGGATGAGGGAGGAAGAGGGTAGGGTGTTGGCGAGAGATAGAGTGGGGTGGAGGAGGTGGGTGAGGGCGAGATGAGAGGAAGTGTGAATGAGAGAGGCTGTACGTACCACTACCCCGCTCAAGCGGGAAAAAGTGTAAGTAAAATAATAATAATATATATAGTATATATTATATATAGTATATATAATATATATATTATTATATATATATATGATTATATATATATATATATATATATTTATATATAATATAATATATATATTATATATAATATAATATATATAATATATATATATATATATATAATTGAGGGATTATATAAAAAAGGAGGATATATAAAAGGAGGGATTTGAAAGTAATGGTAGATAATAGTAAGGTTATGGTTATGAGTGAGGAAAGTCCTCGGTGTGAAATTATGTTGGATGATGAGCAACTGGAACAAGTGTCTGCGTTTAAATATTTAGGATATTGCTGGATGATAAGGGAACGGATGATGCAGAGTGTAGTAGGAAATTTGTGAATGGTAGGAATGTGGCTTTAGCAATTTGGTGGATATAAAGTGACTAAGTCTTGAGTGCGCTAGGGTCTTACATAAGGGTATATTGTTACCTGTGTTAATGTATAGTAGTGAAATTATGGTCTAGAATAAGAGGTATAGATTTAAAGTACAATGTTTTCAAATGGACAATCTTAGAGGCGTGTTAGGCGTGAGAAGAATTGATAAAATGAGAAATGAACGTATTGGGGAGTTGTGTGGTGCGAAGAAAGGAGTAAAATCTCTAGAGAACAAATGAAAGTACATTGAGATGGTTTGGTCATGTGGAAAGAATGAATGATAGTCGGGGGTTGGTTAAGCTGGGAATGTATAGGGTGGAGTGTGCTGGGAAAAGTGGATTGAGTCAGTAAAGGAATGCCTGGAGGAGAGGAATATGAGTTTAGCCGAGGTAAGAAGAAAGGTGCATAATAGGAGTGAATGGCCGTTTTATTTTGTGAGGGGGGTATGGTTGTGCCCTCTTGGGCCAAGGGATGAACCCTTCATTGACGAAATACTATAGTGAAGGTGAGTAGCGGTCCCTTGAAGCTCTAGGGTGGATTTTCTGACTGCGGCGAATTCTCATTTTCATTAAAGGGGTATAAAGGGGGCGGTATTATTATTATATTATTATTATTATTATTATTATTATTATTATTATTATTATTATTATTATTTATTATTAATTATTATTATTTTTATTATTATTATTTATTATTACTTATATTATTATTATTATTATTATTATTATTGATTGATTATTGATTATTATTATTATTATTATTATTATTATTATTATTATTATTATTATTATTATTATTATTATTATTATTATTATTATTATTATTATTTCTCCTTTCCTTTCTTCTAAAATATTATTATTATTATTATTATTATTATTATTAATATTATTATTATTATTATTATTATTATTATTATTATTATTATTATTATTATTATTATTATTATTATTATTATTATTATTATTATTATTATTATTATTATTATTATTA
>JABUQX010042619.1:0-27500 GCA_015478945.1 Trachelipus rathkii
TCTCTCTCTCTCTATCCTACTCTCTTGTTCTTGTTTGCGGGCGCGTCCCCGCTTACTCGCCCGCTCCCTTCCCTCCCCTTTTTCCTGGTGCGCCTTTTTCTCTTTGGCGTTCCTCTTCTTCCCTCCTCCTCCCGGCCCCCCTCTTCCTCCCCTTTCTCCCCCTCTCCTCTCCCCCTGCTTCCCCGTCCCCCCCCTTCTCGCTCCTCCCTTCCCGCCCTCCCTCCTCCTCCTCTCCTGTGTGCGGGGCGCCCGCTTCCCCCCTCGTCCTGTCCCGGTGGGGCTGCGTGTCGTCGCCGTCGCCTCCGGGGCGGTGGGTGTTTGGGTTGGCTGCCTCTCTCCCTCTCTTTCTTTGCCCGGCCTGCTCCTGCCGGCCTGGCGCCGGTCGTGCCTCGCCGTCCCCGCCCTTCTCTTCGGCGCCCTGTCTGCCTCGTCGGTCCCCTGGCCTGTCCGCGGGGCTCCCTGTTGAAGGCGCCGCGGCGCGACGGTGCTGGCTGTCTTTTCGCCCCGGGCACCTTTGCTTTGCCTCTCGCTGTGCCCTGCCCCCACGCTGCACGGCCCCGGTGCCGTCCGTTCGGTGGCTGTCCCCTGCGTGCGTGCTGGTGGTGGCCGCGCCTGCGCGCGTCCGATCCGGACTTGCCATTTTTGCTTCGTGCCCTGTGGTTGCCGCTCTGGTCGCCTTTTGATTGTGTGCGTCCTCGCATCTCCCTGGTTCCCCTTTCCGTTTGCCCCGGTCCCGGGTTACTGTGTGGTTGTTGCGCGTCTGGTCCCTCTGGGGCCACGTTCCGCGCGTCCGCTTTTTTTGGATCCTCTGCCTGATGTTTTGGCTGGGTGCGTCGGCGCTTCCGCTTGCTCGTTTTTGGGGCCCTGCCTGGTTGGCTCGGTGCTCCCCCAGGGCTGGTCCCTCACCCGGTGGTTTTGGGGTGGCGGGCGCCCTGCGCCGGTCGGCCGGTGCTGTGCTTTCTGTGCCGCGCGCGGTATGTTGTGTCCGTCTCCTTTCTTTCCCACACGCGATCTCCTCAGTCTCCTCCGCGTTGGTGTAGGTCGAGCATGGTCTCGCGACGTGCCCAGTAACTGCTTGCTTTACGTGTTGGTGCCGCCGGCGCTGTTGCCGTCTGTGTTGGATGTTCACTCCGTTCGGGGTTTCGGCCTGGGCTTCTCGCTCCTTCTGTTGTTCTCTGTCCCCTTTCCGTTAGTGGGGGCTTGGGCTGGAGCGGCAAGGTCTCCGACCAGGCCTCGGTCCCCTTCCGCGTGCGCCGTTACGTGTGCCCGCTCACTCAGGCTCACGTATGTACGACGGCGCTCGCTCGTCACTCCGTTTGCCTGTGCCCCAGTTTTGCTCCTGCGCCCTCTGGGGGCCAATGACCGGCCGCCATATTGTTACGTAGTGCCCGGCGGTGTGATGTGATAAAGTAGGAATAAGAATGTTAACAGCGAATGGTGGGAATGAAGAGGTGATGAAGCGTTAAAGGTAAAAAGAAGCGTGGTTGAAATGTACTAAAAGCAAATGATGAAGATCAAAAGAAAGACTTGGAATTATATAAGGAGGAAAAGAAATACTAAAAGGTGTTATAATGCAAGGAGAAAACAAGAGGTAAATGAACAGTTTGGAAGGAGGATGAATGAAGGACATACAAGGAAATAGAAGCTCTTCTGGAAGGAAGCGCCAAAGGTTTTTAAAGAATGAGAATAAGGGGAATTCCTGCTTAGAATATGAATAGGGATGGTGCCTTTGTGAGTAACTTGATGAAATGGATGTGAGGGGAGTGTGGAAAGAACTCAACCTTCGAAAAATCTGCACAATATTAAACAGTAAATGATGAAGGTGTTAGTGAATGTGGGCGGTTTTGATGGTGCAAGAAGGAATAGGTATTGGGGTGAGGTTATTAGTAAAGAGGAGAGGTAATGGGTGGGTGAGAAAGTTGAAGAATGGTAAATCTGCAGAGGTATAGATGAAATTACTAGTGAAAATGATCAAGAGCGGAGGCGAGATGGTGATTGATTGGATTTGGAAAGTTTGTGTAATAAAGCGTTTATGGGGTATAGTTCCAAGGGATTGGAGGAGAGCGGTAAATTATAGGTATAAGGGTAAGGGAGAAAGGGGAACTGTAGAAATTATAGGGGAATAAGTTTATTGAGTGTTGGTAGGGAAGGTATAATGCTGGTATTTTGTCGAAGAGGCGTCGAGTGACTGAGGACTGATTGGTGAAGAACAAAGGTGGCGTTTAGGAGTGGTAGAGGATGGTTGGATCAAATCTTTAATTGAAACAAATGATTGAGAAAATGAGGGCAGAAAGAAAATAAATTGTATTTAGGTTTTTATGATTTGCAACAGGCGTATGATAGATTTAATAGGGAAGCGTTATGGCAGGTGTTAGATGATATATGGTGTTGGTGTAGGCTTCTGAATGGAATCCAAAAGTATGTATGAACGATAGTGAAGCGTGTGGTAAGAATAAATGGTGTCAATGGTGATTGGTTCCGGATTAATAGCGGAGTAAGACAGGGTTGTGTTTTTATGTCTCCTTGGTTATTATTTGGTATTGGATGGGGTTATAAAGAAATTAGAGGTGGGGATGCCAGGAAATGGTGTTAGAATGGTTGAGAGAAATGGAGTTGAGTGGAGGGTGCCCACCTATTATATGCGGATGATTTGGTTCTGTGTGGCGAATCTGAAGAGAGTTTGAGAGGATTGGTAGAGAGATTTGGCAGGGTGTGTAAAAGGAGGGGCTTGAGAGTAAACGTGATAAGAGTAAGGTTATGGTTGTGGAGTGAGGACAGTCCTCAGTGTGTAGTATGTTAGATGGTGAGCAGCTAGAACAAGTGTCTGAGTTTAAACACTTAAGAATATATGTTGGATTGAGAAGGGAAACGACGATGCAGAGTGTAGTAAGGAAAGTTGTGAATGGCAGGAAGGTGGCCTGTGCAATTAAATGGTTGGTGAATGTAAAGGGACTAAGTCTTGAGTGTGCTAGGGTCTTACATGAGGGTATGTTGTTACCTGTGTTATTGTATGGTAGTGAGACTATGGTCTGGAAGAAGAAGTATAGATCTAAAGTTCAATGTGTTCAGATGGACAATCTTAGGGTGTGCTAAGTGTGAGAAGAATTGATAAAGAGAGGAATGAACGTATTAGAGAGTGGGGGTGGTGTGAAGTTTACTTGTAAATGATATGAGAATAATAATAAAAAGTAATGTGAGATGGTTTGGTCATTGTGGAAAGGAGATGAGTGGTTGGTTATTAGCCTGTATTGTATAGTGGTTGATGTGTTGGGGTAACGACCGGGTCTGGGATGACTCGAAGTAGTATAGTGGTATGTAGTCGTGTGATCTTGATATTGTCTGTATTATGGATGAGATAAATATGTGAGTTGGCAGAGGCGAGAAGTAAGGTTGCATGATAGGAGAGAATGGTGCTGGGTTTTGTATGGGGGGCATGGTTGTGGGGCCTCACCTGTTTGTGCTCAGGTGGAGAACTTCTCTACATTGACTGTATTCTATATTTTGTTGTATGTTTGTCTCTGTTCTGTTCTTATATTCTTTTCTATGGTGTGGATTTCCTGTCTGTTTACGTAGTCTCTCACTATTATTTGTGGTTACTATGTATGGGTCGGTGGGGTCTTGGTGTCTTTTCTTCTCTTATCTTGTCGTGTCTTTTATTGCTTTCTTTTCCCGATGCTTGTACACGCACCTTACCCCCAGCTTGGGGCAAAGGAGGAGGGTGAAAAGAAGAGAGGAGAGAAGGATATATTGTTATTGTTATTGTTAACATAACATAACATAACTTAACATAACATAATCTTAACATAAGAGTTTTCGGACCTAAACCGAAAACGTTAGATATGGAAATACACTACCATTAGATCCACAAATTACCATATATATATATAATATATAGTATAATATATATAAGTATATATGTTATATATATATATATATATTATATATATATATATATATATATTTATATATATATAAATATATATATATTATTTATATATATATATATATATATATATATATATATATAATATAGTATATATATATAATATAATATTATATATATATATACTGTAATATATATTATATAATATATATATATATATTATATATTATATATATATATATATATATATATATATATATATATATATATATATATATATAAACTTTATGGTGTTTTCTGAGGTTCGTAACTTCGTAACAAGAGGAAGAAGAAAAATATTTTTCATTTTATTGATTAATATTAATATTAATGCTGTACATCGCTTACTTTCATTCAATATTTCATTAAAATCAGACATTACTTTTATTAAAGACTTGCACACAAGCAGCTACACCACACAAAACACAAACACACAACACACACAAATATATATATATATAAATATATATATATATATATATATATATATATAATATATATATATAATATATTATATATATATTATATATATATATATAATATATATATATATATATATATATAAGGGTTATTGCAAAACAATATAACACCTCACATATACATAAGATAAACCTCTTGTTTATTTTTAGCTTACATACACTATTCCTATTCGCTGATGACCTTTTCCTTGTTTTGTGTAAACTGTCATCGGCGTTGATATTGCCGCTCGTGTCACTTTAAATAGTTCACTCATTTTCTTTAGAGAAGTTACCGCTAACCGAACACCAACGATTTTCCTTCTTTTGAAATCTGACAATGTCACATATTTCACCATCCCCATCTTTTAACCATCCCACAATAAAATATCTATCTAGAAAGCCTAACAAATGTAAACTGCGCAATAGATACATATTGAACCGTACATACGAACGCTATGTTGTTAACATTAAAAATGTGTAATATTTAGCATGGTGTTCATATTATTTTTTCTAACCCCAATATATATATATATATATATATATATATATATATATATATATATATATATATAATATATATATATATATATATATATATTATATATATATAATATATATATATATAATATATTATGTGAGAAGGGAAGTTTGTGAGTAACACATTTTACGAGCACAAGAGTATCCATAAGCATTCGAGAGAGTTGGTGTAGCCAGGGATGTCTTCGAAGTTAAGAGTATGGTTGATTTTGTGCTGAAAAAGAAGTGAATGTTGAAGTATGTGTTGAATGTTAAAGCGGGGAGGGGGTTGAGGATGGGAATATAAGATCATTTATAACGTTTTATGTAAGAATTAATTAGTTGAAGTCATGGATAGAGAGGAAAGAAAGAAGGGAAGGAAGTTTGCAGAATTAAGACTGAGAAGTTAAATGAACAGGGTTATAAGGAAAAGTATGTGAGAGTACTTGCAAATAGCCATCTGAATGTGAACAAGATAAAACTGAGCAAATCCTAACGCAAATTTATTATGCATTTGTTAGTAGTGCAAGAGAAGTATGTGGGGGTGCTAAAGTAATGAGAGAAAATGCGAAAAGTGAATGATTGAATGAAGAAGTGATACAAGAGGTTAAAAGTAAAAAAAAAAGCCTGGTTGAAGATGCTAAAAGCTAGTGGTGAGGTTTTGAGGGAAAAGTGCATAGAAATATACAGGGAAGAAAAGAGGAGCGCTAAAGGTTGCATGCGAAGGGCACAAAAAAAATAAATGATCAATTTGGAAGGAGGATAAATGAAAAGTTAAAAAAGATTAAGAAAGAAAATAAGGGGAGTCTTCATAGAATAAAGAATAGGGATGTAACTTTTTTGACTGATAAAATGGACTTAAGGAGAATGTGAAGGGAAATAGTTCAAAAATCTTCACAATATTTTCAGTGAAAAAGAGGCGCTTTTCAATGTGTGTGAGCTTGAAAATGTAAGAAGAGGTAGGTATTTTGGGGAATAAGGTTATAATTAGCGAGGGAGTAATAAATAAAGTGAGAGTTGAAGCATGAGAAATCAGCAGGCATACATGAAATTACTTTTAAAATGATTAAGAATGGAGGTGAGAAGGTGCAATAACAAATGTTATTAAAGTTATTAAAGTGTAATAATTGAAGGAATTTTAGTTGAGAATCTACGATAACAAGTATTGTTGAAGATGGTAACCCAGATACTTGAAGACCGCAAAGACCAAGGCATATAAATCAGTGTCTTCCTCACCAATTAAAATGTTGATTGAAATGTCTTACTTCCCTCCCTTGAGACGGGTAAGTTTAAGCTTGAGCCATGGCTTGAGCTATGAGACAAATTATATTAATCTAACTAAGTGTAAAGTCAAGACTAAATATAGAAATAAGCTTAAATATAAAGTTAAATGGAATACGACAAGATCACACACGATGATTCCTAATATTTGATATTAACATTAATTAACATCAGTTTAATATTGCTTAAATCAAGATTAAAGTTGTAAATGTGGCCATTGATAAAGTGCATTATATTGCGTTTTTTTTACTGCATGCCAGCAAGGGCGCAGTGGTACCTAACTTTTTTGTCCGAGTATGATTTGACTGCAGTCATCATACTTAAATCAGTAGAATGCAGGTAAAAGCAATTTATTTCACTACTGTTGCTATGCATGATATGCGATATTGTTTTACTGCTTTTAAGGTTAATGGTTTGACAACCAGTTAATTTTTTGCAATTATAAATTTTTATTAATAAAATACATTAAAAATGAATGTAAGAGCAGTAAGCGAAAAGGTTAAACGAGGGTCGGTTTTTTTACTACCTCCTATTGTAAGGTCTAAAGTGGCAGATAGAGATGGTTATGATTTCGAACTCCTGCGTGTGGTTTTTCCCTTTTTTTTGCGCGTGTTTTGTTTTGACTACGAATTTTGCCGGTTTTTTTTCAAAGTCCCCTTCAAAGCGCTTTTTGGCGAGGCGGAATTCGGTCTTAGAGACCGGACCTTGCGACGAGAATTGCCACCAAAGCGACTGCCGAATTTGCGGGACAGATAAAAACCGTGACCCGATTGGCGTGGGACGATGAATTTGGCCGATTCAACCCGCGGAAGGGGAACGAATTGAAAAATAAATTAACAAGGACGCATTATAAAAACAAAAATTGGCGGGAAAAAGGCACAACGAAAAAAACAACAAAGGGTTTGGTTACCGCAATTAAAAAATAAAACAGGCCCATGAAAAAGGAACGTGAACTGAAACTTAAACTAAAAACTAGCATACCAACGTAAAATAACTTAACGAACGTATGCTGAAAAAAAAGAGTGGGCTCCCAGTCCCTTAGGGGATCCCTTTGGGGGGTGAATCCATAACAATAGAAAAAAATTCAATCAGGAGGTCGTAAACAGGGGGTGGACAAAAAGAAGTGTCCGCTGCTATGAAAAAACACGCCAATGAACCCGTGAGTATAGCGTGAAGTATCATTTTTTAAAAAATGATATTAAATGTATGGAAGCATGGGCTCCCGTATTACGTACCGCATTCTCGGGTTTTGTTGGGGGCACAAGACTCCGACAATGGTCACAGTTTGGCCCCTCTTAATAACTAACTTACATAGTTATAGTAGTATAATTAATGTGTAATATTATGTATATATGAGAATATTATGATATATCGTAGTAAGCTAATATATATATATATAGGTATATTATATAGTTTATTAGTATATATATTAGTATATAGTAAGTAGTTTTGTATAATATAGCTAATATAATAATTAAACTTATAATAAATATGATAATAAAAGATCACAATTAAAGGTTAGAGAATCTTATGGTCGAACGCTGACATTTGCAATCCTGGTTATACTTTGAAACAATTGATATTAATATAAAATAAAAATTTGCAAAGATAATTTTAACATTGGAATTAGAGAATTAATAGATAATTTAAAAATTTCTATTATGATATAAAATCGCCGAAAATTTTTTAATCATACAGGGGGAGATAGACTCTTCTTCCTCTAACTTGGCCTTGAATTTTTCCTTCTTTTATGTTAAACCTATAAAGACTGCCTATCCAATTAATTGCTAAAGTTCCACGAGCAAACCTTATCTGACAAACGATAGGAATTTTTTAATAGGACTCTGTTTTATATATTATCATAATTTTATATTATTATATATTTATGAATATATATATATATATATATTTACAATTTATTTTTAATTATTATTAAATTTATTATTCATTATTAGTATCTCTTAATTTAAAATTCGTTAAATGATTATTTACTACTATCTATCATTTCTTATTATTATTTATTATTATTAATGTAATTATATAATTATTATTATATTTATTAAATTATTAATATGTTATATAGTATGTTATATAGATAATGATGAATTTTGTAATTATTTAAATATATATATAATTTATTGAATATATATATTTATTATATTATTAATTTACTTATTAATTATTAGAAATTATTAATTATATTTAAATCATTATTTTAATCTTAATTATTAATTTTATTTATTATTATTATTATTATGCTAATTGATTATTTAATTGAAAATGCAAAAATATTACTGTTCTGTTAATTTACAAATATTATTTTAAAGGATAATTTTTTCAAATTGTATTAATTTATTTTTGAACACGTTATAACATATTTTAAAGCAAAAATGGTTTACCATAAATTTTTATAATAAACTAGACTTCCGCCTTTCAACCCTCTCGTTTTGTCATTTAACTACACGAAATGAAACGGGAGAAGACCAAAATTTAGGCTTTTTAACGCAAAATAAGAAACCCATCTGGTGAAATTTTCTAAGACTTTTAATAGATATATGTAATTTTTTTTTCCAAGCTAAAAAGGAACCTGAAGTTGTGGTATACTTCTTGGACCCTGGGAATAAACTGGGGTCAAAAAACTGAATTTAGGGGCCACTCCTTCCTCAGGCTGGGGCCCTATCACTTAATATTTCGTTAACACTGGAATAGTAGTTTTCTACTCTTATTATAATAGATAATCGTTTATCCATGAGTCCCCCCTGTTGCCTAAACTTTTCTTTCCTTAACTTTAAAGTTGATAATTATTAAAATAAAAAAATGATAAAAACTTTTAGTTTTTTTGGTTTTAATTTATTTTAATTTAATTAATTTTTTTTTTATTATTCAGTAAGTCCTAATTTACTGCTTCAATGAAATCATATTTAATTTTGTTGGTTTTGGCTAAGTTAGGGAGCAGAGCCAAGGAAAAACAAGTCCTTGCTCCTTAATTAGAATTTTTATAAAGGGGGTCCTGTGGTCCTACCGAGCACTCCTTAAATTTTTTAACTGTCCATATTCATTGTTTCTTGCACCATTTTTCTCCCGTTTGGCAGAGCTAAGCAAAATGACTTTGGCCTTCGCTTTGAGACTTGGATTTTGGTATTGTACGCCAAAGTATGAGTGGAAATGGGATCCAAAATAATTTTTTTTTGAGTCCCGTTTTTCCCACTTAAATTTTTTTTTTATTTCTCATATTTTTAAAAATTTTTTTTAGAATGTTGTATTTACTTGTACAATAGTAGTTGATAAATTTATAAATATATTTCATCCATATTAGTTTTTTTTTTTTATTAAGAAAAGGTTATGAAATTATTTGTAAATCCTAAAATTGAACTATACCCATAAAATAATAAAAAAAATAATTATCAAAGAACAAAATAAACATAAAAAAATGGTATAAAATATATAATAACATAATATATTAATATAATTATTTCATTACATTATATATTATATTTTAACACTTGGGCAATGCATAATTATATGTAAAGATTCCTTTATTAAAGAATTTAAATTTTTTTGGATGAGAATGTGTCAAATAAACTCTAAATAACCAAATTTATTTTTACATTGTTTTTTTTTTATTCAAATATATTATCAATGTTTTGTAAAACAAGGGTACATAGAAAAATATTTATTTGATATTTTATATAGTTGGAGACTAGTTTAAAGTTTGCCTTTGGTCTATTGAGCTTTTTTTAATGTAAAGCTTCTTACTATTGAAGCAGCTTTTTTCCTTTTTTTCCTCTACGTCCCAGCATCTCTGAAATCATTTTATAAAATATTGGTATGAAATAGGGATTTAATCCGAACTTATGCTCGACTTGGTAATGACCTTTTTTAATTGACCTTTCTAAATTGACATTTTTCATAATTTTATAATTTTCCCTTGGTTAGCGTTTTTTTTAATTTTTTACAGAGAACAGTTTCTTCCCTAAACTTTATTTTTCAATATCCTTATACCTTTGTTCCCATAAACTGGTTTTAAAAGTTAAATGGTTTTGTCAGTAAAGTTTTTCTTTTTTTACAGACAATATCTTTCCATTTCCCCAGTGAAAGTAATGTTTTTTTATTTTTATATTTTTGTCTTGCTGATTAGGGGCAAGATATTGTAAGCTTGCTATCTTTTCCTGCTAGTAAAACAGGAAATCTATGCTAAATTAGATCAATGCTTTTTTCTGAATCTAAGGTAGACAAATTTAGAATTACTTGATCCTGGTCAGGTTCCCAAGGAGACCAATCAGGATCAATCTGAAATGAAATCTAACACCATCATGAAACTAAATGAGAAAGAAATCAACATAGTTTATTTCTTGTAACTCCTCCTTTTTTTCGGCCAGAAATAATCTCTGGTTGTTTTAATTTGCAAAAAAATGGGATATTTTGATCCCTCCTTATGGTTTTCCTTTAATATTCGGAACTTAAAATGCACTGGCCGCTTTATTTTAATTAAGCCAATATTTGGTTTTCCCTAGCTAATTGAAACCACTTACCTCTGCTCATTCAATCTAATATATTTTTTCCTTATAGCGATATAGCGTAATATTTTTTAACTCTGTTTGACCTAAAGAATTTGCAAGCTAAACCTCCTAGAAAACCTAAGCTTTTTACCAGGGTTATGGTGGAAAACTCCTAAAATCCTTTACATTATGAGAAAGTTAAATAATTTTTTTTAACAATTTAATATCATTAAATAAATAATTTAATAATGGGTTTTTGGCCACTGAAGCCCTTTGTAATAATAACTACTTCCTGGTCACTTAACTTATAAGTTTTTTGTGGGGGATCCAAAAGTTTCAAACAACATGAAATTTGAAAAGCAGAAATTAAGAGCAATTTATTTATACTACAATTTCTACAAGCAACAAAACTTGAACTTTATAACAAGCTGCTAGTGGTATGGGTTGGTGGCAAGTTTTTTATAATTAATAGTGTAAATTTTACTCAACTACTTTTTATTTTTTTTATTTTTTAAAATTAAAAAAGGTTATACTATTTGAAGTAGAAATAATTGTTTTTCGTTATTCTTTGGAATTTGGATGGATTTTAGGAATGGATTTTTCATTACTTCCTGATTATTTTTTTTAAACAGTTTCCCCCCCTTCAATAAATTTAATAAGCACCAAACCAATACATTCTCCATATATGATTTTTTTTCCTTGTAACTACTGAAGTAATGGCCTGTTGGAAAATATAAACTCCTTTTTCTTAAGTTTTATAGCTAGAAGTTATTTTATATCACCTGCCATGTTTTTTCGATTTTTTACATGTAAATTCCTTTTAATTATTAGTGATCAGTTTCTAGGTGGAATGATTTTTATGTAATACAATAATTTGGATTTTTAAGATTAAAATCAGCCATCTAAGTTTTGAAAATTTACCTCCCCCTTTAACTTCTAATTTATTATTTGTTTTTTTTTATCAAGGAAAAGCATAGTGGTGGGTGACAAATTTGTTTTTTTGCTTTATTATTTTTTGGGTTTGTTAATTAAATATTGATAATGTTTCTGAAAAAATTTTTCTAAGGCTGAGAATATTGGGGCCCCTTAAGAAAGTGGACCATTTACAACTTTTCCTCACATGAGCATATTACATTTGAACCACAATTGGAAAAACAAAGTGGGGTTTTTTTTTCTTCAAAATGTATTTAAGTTTTTTTAAATTAATGGAATAAATTTTTCTTTACATAAAAGGTGTTGGAAAAGTGCACGACGCAAATCGAGAAGAAAACCCCCTATCTTACCTAGAAAATATGGGTTAAAACAAAAGAAAAGTTTGAATATTTATTAAAGAAATATTTAAATCTGTATTTTTATTATAAGGGGATTTGGAGACAGTGGGGACTTGTTAACCTTTCAATTTATTTTTGTTGTTTTTAATAAGGCCCCCATTTATAGAATACTTGAATTTTTTTTTAACAAAACCTTGGTAAATGAACCACAATCGAGTAGACGTTAATCACTAGTGAAATTTTGCGCTGAAGATCTTTCACAGATGATGAAAAAGTTTTATGCGGGTGTTATTTTCACAATGCTTTGTTTGTTTCAATGGTAGAAATTCAGGCTGTATTTTTGTGGTGTTTTTTGGTGTAGTTTGTTTTTGAAACTTTTATTTTGTAGTGTGAAGAATGCCAATTCAATGTACCTGATTTGAAATCAGTAAATATAAAACTGTTAATGTTTCGATTTTTTTTAAAAGGTGTGGAAAGTTGGTCTAGTTAAATTGGTTCAAGCAATTTTTTTCCAATTTAAGACAGCTGAACTTCAATTTTAAGCAAAATAGCCTCTAGAATCGGAATTAGAGTTGTTAGGTTTTTTAATTTTGAATTAAAATTTTATATTTTATTGCCACCACAATGAGCTTCACTTCACTATCTGTTATTTTTGTAAATATAAGAACCTACCATAAATGTCCTTTATAGCATCAGGACTGCTGTTATAATATTTGATACTGTAGGAAGCATAATCCCCCCCCGCAATTAATCTTTTTAATGTCAGTGTTTTTTTACTTTTATTAATAATTTGAGAAAATTTATTTTTATATTCTTTTAGTAAAATTACTATTTTAGTTTGTGTTTCCCCCATTGTTTTTTTTAAATTTTTGTTTATTTGTAATTTTTATCTGTCCCTTTTTCGGTATAAAATGAACAGCATTTGAAAGCGCGATGTGCAAAAAGTTTAAACTTGCTTACAGGTTTGTTAATTTTTAAACATTTTTTACTTAGAGTGGCAGGAATAAGAATCAATAAACTTTGGTCCAAGGGTTACCTAAATCTGGGTTCAACCTTCTAACGCTTTTGAACTCAACTTTCAACGTAAATCTGGTTAAAGCCCAGCCAGCTTAGTAATGGGCCTTTTTCCCCAAAAACTCAACAGAAGAACGCTTGACGTTCAACTCCCAGTCCCTATCCTCTCAGCTGCCTAAAACCCACCCTACAGTCTTTTCCGAAAAATTTTCCCCTTGTTGGCCATTGATTGGACGCCCATTACTCACAAGCAATCCATCCCCCCTTTCAAATAAGTTTTTCTTTTTGAATTCCGTGGGGATTATAATTTCATCTCTTTCCAACTCCTCAAGCCTTTTATGGTGAAGTTTTTTGATATCAGTCCCTTTTTTACTCACGTTTCCTGTTGCCCGAACGCCGTGAAATCATTTCCAATACTTTGTTTTTTAACCAAGAATTTATAGGGGAAAGGTGTGTCAAGCTTTTCTTTAACGAAATTTTATAAATTTTAGCCCACACTTCCCAGCATTCTATTTTTTTTCTGTTTAAATAACAAATCTTTATCACAGATTTGATGGTGTATGCCCTATGGGCTCCCCTCTTGGCCCCACCTTCGCCAACTGCTTCCTCTGAACTATCAATGAACAGTCCGCCCTTTGCTCCCGGAAAAATGCCCCCCGCTTCAAACCCATTGTTCTAAAGCGAGAAAAGGGATTATGTGGGGAATGGAACTGGCTTTCTCCCTATTTTTTTTTGTCTAAAAAGAACTGGCCGACTTTTAATTTTTTTTTAAATTTCCTTACTAAGCAACATAAAAATATAAATTTTCTTGGAAAATTGAAGTGGCATGGGATTCCCTTCCTTTGTTTACCCTTGATGTTTGGGCGTCCCTTTTTCCCTTTCGCATAATGGTTCTCTTTTCCAACACAGAGTTTACCTGGCAAGGGCCTCCGAGGCTCCACCCAATTAGGGCACTTCATTTCCTCAAGCTTTCTTCCAGATAAGTTTAAATTTGTCCCCCGGGCTTTACAGGCAGAATACAACCGGGCCCTTTTAAGTATGTTTCTCCTGGATTTCCTTTTCAATTCAGCAAACTACATATTTAAGAAGCGTTTCGCTTAATTTTATCTCTTTTTTCCCTTCCTAACCTTTGTTGGATCAAATCACTAATTTTAAAATTCTTGAAGATCGCAATTTTAGACCACTACCTTCCCCAATTTTGATGTCCCCCTCTAAACCAGAAAGATTTAACCTGAAAGAATTCCTTACACGGTCGATTCACCGACACCCTTTTTAGAACCCTCAGACCTATATTAAATTTGAGACACTTTCCGCATTTTGCCACCTTTTTTATTTTTTTTTATTCCTACTTAATAATTTTCAGAATTAAAAACTTGTTTCAGGTCCAAAATTTAAATCCCAAAAGAAGTTTTTGCACTCCTTCGATAGTTCCCCCTTAAGCTTTGTAATAAGTGTGGCTGGCTCTGTAATGCCCGCTTTGGGGTAAGATCAAACAGGCTATCAAAACTTTGCCATCCAGATTGCCCCAACACAAGGGTGTTTTTTTTTCCTTCCGTTTACCCAATCTTTCTGCTATTTCACCTGAAATTTTTGCAATCCATAACGTAGCCATAGCCCAACCGAAAAAGAATTCATCCCCTCACTTACCACGACTTTTTCTCGATGTCCCTTGGCTCCGTTACTGATACTCCCGCGACAAGGAAAAATTCCGTTTGGAGAGGCTCTACATTTCATGGAATTGGAGAGGCCTAAGAACTGCAACTTTCTGATTTTATGCTTCTATCAAAACCTTAATGTTATTTATTTTTTAATTTGTAAATAATTTCTATTAATAATAGTACTTTTTATAAGTTTTCCATTTTATTTTATATTGTTAATAGGATTGAATCTTTAATTTGTGCGAGTGGGAGACAAAAGTTGTCAATCAATTTATGTAATGAGATTTAGGTATAAAATAGTGCTCGGATTTTATATCTTGTTTTTTTCCATTCTAGGTCTCGTTTTCATCCAGTTAGTAAGGGTTAGGGTAAAGGACGAGGATTAATAATATATACTTTTTAAAGTTTTATTAATATTTTTTCGATAATTCCTATGTAATTTTTGTAAATTTTTGTCTAAATAGATTTTACTTTTCTATATATTGTTTATGATATTTTTATAACAATCGTAAAATATTGGTAGAGCATGTATTCCTTTTATAATTTTAATATTATTTAACTCTTAGCGTGATTGAAATGGGCGCCTTTAAGTTAAAGCCACGAAACGTTTTTTTAATATACGAAAACTTTTATGGTTGATTTTACAATTTTCATTTTTTCCAATCTTTAAATTTTGAAAGGTTCCCTAGGAACAAATAAATCGCATATATATAATTATAGTATTATATATCTATATATAATATAGATATATAAAGGCCTAATATATTAATATTTATATATATATATATATATATATATATATTATATATTATATATATTAATTAGTATATATATATATATAGTATATATAATTATAATAGAAAATATTATTAATATATAAGTATATATATATATATTAATATATAAATATATTATAGATATATTATATATATATATTATAATTAGTATATATATATTAATTAAATATATATATAAATATAATATAATAATATATATAAATATACGATAAAATATATATATTTTATATATTATATATATTTATATAATAGTATATAATAGATATATATATAAAATATAATATTTATATATTATATAAAATAGTATTAATTTATATAATAATATATATATTATATATATATATATATATATATTGATATATATACTAAATTATTTAATATATATATATTTAAAGTTTTATATATATTATATAATATTTATGTTATGCTATAAGTAATATGTATAAGTAATATAATATAATATATTATATATATATATTATATAGTAATATATATCAAGGTGAAAGTATATGATTAATGAAATATAGTATATACAATATATATATATTATCACCACTTTCCACGGGCAATGGCACTTTTTTCAAAAAGGAAAGTTTAAGCCAAAATAAATGAAGATTAATTAAAATAATTAACAATAAAAGAAAAAATAAAATGAGAAAAATAAATGAAAAGTAAAGCCCCGCTCTTCCCTGTCCATTTGGCCCCCAACGTAATTCCTATGTGGGGCCGGCCAAAAGCGAACCTTAAATTAGAGGAAGATTAAGCAATTGCGAGAAATAAAAGAGAATCAAAGGAAGTTCCCACAAAACCAGAAAGGTGAATTGGGAAAAAGAAGGAGGTACCATTACGAAAGTGAATGTCCTTGAGTTCCCCTCCAATATTCCACGAACTTATAACAATTTTCATTGAACAGAGAACTCAAGGCACCCTCTGTTTGTGGTCCAACGAGGGATAAGCAATGGGAGGTGGGAAGTATTGCGCGAGGGGTCCCAATTCACGTTAGAAGGCGAGCAACGCCTGGCTTATGTTAAAGATGTCCTAATAGGAAAAAGAGAGTTTTATTGGCGTAATGCGGACCACCGCAACGCTGAGAAAGAAATGTTCAGAAATGGAGTCATGAAAGTAAATGGTAAAGCAGGTTTTATAGAGCCTCTTTTTACCTTAACTTCAACTCTAAGCAAACAAGGGGGGTGGGAAATCAGGATCCGCTCCCGTCTAAATGCGCCAGGAACAGTTAAAAATTCCATTCGCAGAAGGGCGAATAAGACCTTTTATAATAATATATATTAATTAATAATGTATATATATTATATCATATATATATATATTTAATATATATATTATTATATAATATTATATATCAATAATAATTATATATATATAGAAAAAGTGTTTATACCTGCTTAATGTGTGGTTGTTGTGTACAATATGTTGTGTGTGTCTGTTGGTTGGGTTGCGTTTTTGTTGTAATGTGTTTTTTCTTTTGTGTTAGTGGTTGAGCATAACCGGTGGCCCATGTTGGTTGGTTGGTTGTGTAATGGCGCGTGGTGTCTGGGTTGTGTTGTGTGGTATGTGTGGGTGTATGTGGTTGTGTGTTGTGGTGGGGCCCGTGTGGTGGTTGTTGGTTGGTTGGGTGGTGGGTAGTGTGTGGGTTTGGTGTTGTGCCCGTGGAAACTGAATGTTTGGGTGGGGTAAATTCTAGTATAAAATAATATATATAGTATATATATAATATAATTTATAACTATATTTATATATATACATTTATATCTTAAAAGATGTATCCAACCAAAACTATATAATATTCGTTCATATTTTTATTATATTATTAATTATTATTATAGTATATATATTTATGTATATATGATATATTATTATATTATTGTGTGGTTATGGTGGTAATGTGTGAGCATACGTGGCATGTTTTGTTGGGGTTGGGGTGTGTGTAATGCGGTTGTGTGTGTGGTTTTTTGGTTTGAAGGTAATGTATGTATGTTTTGTGTGTGTTGTGTTGGTGTGGTTTTTTGCGTGGTGGGTTGGTGTGTTTGTATGCTGGTTGGGTGTGGTGTGTGTGAGTGGAGTATGTTCTTGGGGTCGTTATTTTCCTAATAATAATTAAGTAGGTATATATAGTGCTATATATATATATATTATAATATATATATAGTATCACGCTACGGATCGACGTGCGTTATTAATCACGGCGGCGGCGCTCGGGATCCGTCTGGTGTTCGTTATTCCTCCGGTGGTGTGCGGGTGTGGGTGAGTCTGGTGTATATATATATATATTTAGTATATATATATTTATATATATAATAGTATTTTATATATCTATAATTATTAGATATTATATATAGTATATATATATATAGTCATAATATATATATAGTATATAAATAACGGAAAGGACAAATGCATATTATAACTGGCGTGGCGGTCACAATTGTATATTAATGAAGTTAATCTGATGTAGTAGTAAATATATATATAATATCTAACATAATTATCTATACCCAAAGATTGTAATTAGTATATATAATAGAATTTTATACTCCTAAATATATAATATAATATGTAATATATATATTTAAATATATTTTTAAATATTATATATATAATAAATATTATATATATAAAGTATACTAATATAGTAATAATAATTAATATAGTATAATATATAATTTATATATAATTTACAAAATAATAGTATATATTATATAAGATAGTATATATATGTTATATAGTAATAGTATTGTAGAAGTAGTAATTATATATAGCTAGATATTAGTAAGTATATATATAAAATATATCATTAATTAGTATATATAAGTATATAGTAATTTTAATTATATATATAATATATATATATTATATAAGTATATATAATCATAATCACATACTCACATCAACTACACTATCACTATATAGTACAGGGTATGCCAGTATGTTTCTAGATGAGTATGTTTTTGAAAGTTATCATATGCTAGTAATACAGTAAATTTGCATAGTTTTTTAATATATTTTTGAATCATAAGGTTTGTTACATGTGATAATACGATTTATATAATTATACTAGATACTATTAACTATAAATATACGGATAAGTATATACCATATAATATAGTGAATATGATATGATTTATTTTTACCACTATACAGCTCTACAAAATATTTAAGATATTTTAGCTTATATCATCACAAAATTAATTATTTATATGAAAGATGTATATGGCTAATATAGTATAATGTAACTTACACGTTTAGAAATGCTGCATCTCTGGAAAGCAACTTGTCCATTTAGTTTTAAATGAGGAAGAAAATTAGTAACTGAACACCACAACTTCATTACTATCAAAATATAATAAATTTTGCTTTCAAATATATATTAGCTTCTGGACATTAATCTGAAATTGTAAATATTTAAAATATAAATATGGTATATTGCAACCAAGCAATAACAAATGCATATTAAATATGCACTTTTACTTGGTTTGCAGACTGATTATACAAAGTGTTGCTATTTCATTTAACAGTTATGCAAAACTATTTCACAAGAAACATTGGCCATTTTGAAAATCCCTTGAGTCAGCTTAGAAAACAAAGTATGAAATTCATTTAATTGTATTAGACAATAAAAAGTACCTAGCATTAAAGTTAATGAAAACACTGGCACCCGCATTATCAAACTGTTGCCAGGGTGTTCCAAAAATCTAAAAAACAATACTCATTTTATCGATCTACACCAGATTATTCGTAAAGTGATACTATTGCTAATCATTAAATTTTTTGACGTTAATGAGGTGAGGATCTCCTCCGAATTTCTTATAACAAATCTAGAAAATAAATATTGCATGGTATTAACTGGACACTTTTCTATCTGTAGTTCCAATCACATTAAAAGAGTAACATGTAAATTTAAGTATAATGTTTATCATTTTTAACTCAAATGCAAGTTGGGATTCTTACTGAAAATGATATGGAATTTGTGTCAACAGAATTTACCTGTTTTAAATGAGTTTGCTATTGTAAGGGTGAGTGGCTGTTTTTACCTTATCCTAACCTAACTGAAAGTGAATTACTTTGAGAAAATTTGCAAAGATATTGCAATGACAGATCAACTCTTTCCCTAACAACAGAATATCTAATTGGAGACAGAAGATCCCTAAGATGGATACTGTATGTAATTTTATATTTAAATTCTTATTAGTTAGATTGTCCAGAAGATATGAAAGTTGGATTACCATTAAGATAGGCTAGAATATCAAACCATAGTCTAAGATAGGATAGAATATCAAACCATAGTCTAAGATAAATGAACTTGAATGTGTGGATTATCAGGATGCATTGGCTGTCATGCAATAACATACAAAAGAGAATTGGGATGAAGCTTTAAGTTCACAAATGGGCCAGTGTATATGGATTGAGTTTATTTAAGTGACAAGATTACCAGGATGATATGTTTTATAAGCAACCTTGTCTCTGATGTTGTAGTAAATTGGATTTTTGTTTTTTTTTGTCTCATAATTTACCAGTCTTATTATTTTTTTTTAGGGGTGCTTCTAGAACGTCCACCAACAAAGAGTGCCAAGGATTGCAGTGCTAGTTTTTTTTTTGTTAATGTATATTTTTCTATTTTTTATAATTTTAATTAAACGAGATAAATTATTTTTTATTTATGTATATTATTATATCAGTGTTTTTTTAGGTTCGTCCAAAATGGACAAGATAGTGACATTACCACAGTTTTTTTTCATACACACTTGTCTTCAAACTTTTATGATGACAGTAAGACATTAAGAATTAAGACAGGTAAGAGAGGACCACTATGGCCCTGCATCAGGACTGTGCCCGTCACCCATCTAGACACAAACAGCCCATGTGCAAAATCCACAATAGCACCACTAGGGCTTGTCAAAGTTACTGGTACACTATAAAAATTCTGCCAACCCAATCTGTGCTTAGTCCAAAAAATATAATGATATATAATATATAGTAATTGATATACCCCAAACCATCCACATGCATTATGGATAACTTAAGTGATGGTCACGACATGCAGGTCTATTGACATTAATAGAACTACTGCGTATAATAAAATCCCATTCAATGTTGGCTTCGTCAATATATTGATATGGAATACCGCAACCCATCCATATACCTTATCCAACCCTTTCTCATATTGTCCGCAACTCGAAAGGCACCTCAACAACCCTCCGGTGGCAGGACCATATTCCAAAAATTTAACAACCCTATAATGAATGCATGCTTTCTTATATCAAGGATGGCTGCTTTTCTTCTTAATTTTTCTTATTATGCCCCCTGTACCCTGTCCATCGCCTACTCCGAATCTGCAACCCTGGCTGTTAAGTATGTTTAAAAAAGCTGTTTTTTTTTTTAAAATCCGTTTTTTAACAATCGTTTTTTTTTTTTTTTTTGTTTTTTAGTTCGTTTTGTTTTTTGTTTTTATGTTTTTTTTTTAATTGTGCTTTAATATTGGGTGCCGTACCAATGTCTACAAAAATTTATTATTTACCTTGTTTATTATAGGGAAACATGTGTTACAGGATAATAATTAACCTTGATATATTAAAGTTATATACATAAGAATGGTTGTAAGTGATAATATTCAGAAAATTTTGTTGACAATGGCTGGAAAGAAAACAAATCACCTCTCTCATTCTCTATTTAACTGTTAAGTTAAAATCTATGACATACAAGAGGTAAAAGCACTCTGTGAATTGGTGCTTTCACTGGAGGTGGCCAATAAATCGTATAGCAAGAAAGAACAACACTGATAGCTTGAATTTGCAAAAGGATAATTGCAGTGATGAACATAAGAAATTGGAAGGATACTTGGGCGTGAAGGATCAGAAAGAGATAAGGAGTACAGCAAAATCAAATGGAAAAGGAAGCAAAGTGAAGAAATGCAAATGCTAACAAACCAGAAAAGAATAGAGCACATATATATATATATATAATTAGTTAGATATGATATTATATATATTTATGATATATTATATTATTATACTTACTATATATATATATATATATCTATATAATATATATAGTAAATATATATATATATACTAGTTTAAATAAACTGAAATTATTAGATATATATTATATATATAGTATATATAGATAGTAGGTATATATTAGTACTATGGATAGCTGCTATAGAGTTAATTATATACCTGTTTATAGTGTGTGTAGTTTATCTACAAGTATATATGATATTTTTTTTTTTTTTGTTAACTTTTTATAAAAACATTGCAATAACAAATATATATACAATATCAAGCAAATTGATACAAATTATTGTCATAATTTTTCTTAGGTTCAAGCCTTTTCAAGAAAGTCTTACAATCTGAGCAAGGAAATGCATGCATGCTGAAAAAAGAAGTAAATGGGAGAATTGATGAATTTTTCCAGTCAGGATGGACTCATCTTCAGTAATGGGAATATCTCTGGGCTTACACTTTCCAATTAAATGGTTTTTCGTCTGCAGCAGATGGTGATGGTATTTTTATGTAAAGCAATTGCAAGAGATATCAAAAGTAGCCCCCGAATTCTAGACCTGATCCTGTCCATTTCAGCTGACATTGAGAGAAGTTCTGCACTACAATGCAAAATATCCATTCAAAGAAAAAAGAAACAGGCTCACAAATCAAACATGCCAGAACAACTACATATTACTCTGCCTTTGTGATAAAAGAGAAATTTTCAAAATTCAACGTAGAAACTTCCTAAAGAATTAGTCAAAATTAATGTAAAAGTTGGTATATATAACTCATCCAATTCATCTATTTAGGAAATGTACACTATCAGCCAGAGTTCCCAGTCAGGTAGCTCAGGTTTCGCTGTAAGGACATGCACAGTTTGTATAAAACCCAGAAGTCTAAGTGACACCCTCTGTCCACCAGCTTTGAGCCTCATGATCTGACCTCCTTCTCTTCCACTAAAATATATGCATATGAGTGAGAAGAATCAGATGGTTACTCTAATAGAGCCATGTTGGAAACAGCGTCCCGAGGATACGAGCGAGTAGAGACAGGGAATTTTAATGAAGGTGGTGTGCCCCCCTGCACTTGGATGTCTTTAGAAATTTAGCTAATTGTTAGTTATGCCCTTATCATACTAGTTACTAACTTATGTACTGTAAATTAATACTTCGTTTATTTGTGTAAGTCAAATAACATACTTAGTCATACGACTCATTTTCTCATATGTCATATGAATTTAGTTTCATGTAGCAAATGTTGTCTTCAGTTTTACGGCTTCAAAGCAAGAGTGTTAATGTGAATAAACTTGGTCAATTTGTTTATAGTTTTTTATTATTTACGTCATGGTTTAGTATTTCTAATGTGCTTATTTTAGCAGTAAGATTAATAAGTAAGAATAAATCAAATAAATATAAGAAAAGCGAGTTAATAAATTAATGACAAATAAAGAAAATAAACAATTAAAGTAAGAAAAATTATATATAAAAACGAAAAAAAATAACAATAAAAAACACATTACAGTTCCTTTGTTTTTTAGTTCATCATAAGTTATTAGTGGTTCGTATATAACTTTGTAACTTGTTTCTATTAATTTTCTATTAATTTTTGTTGCGTTATGTGTTATTCATTTAACATCTCTAGACTCAACTCTCTGTGAATTACCAATAGATGAAATATTTTGTAGATTGTTCATGTCCCCTCTGAGAAATCTCCTTTCTACATGAGAAAATATCCTAACTCCTTCAGCCCTCTCCCTCATAGCTCTTACCGGCTCTCAAATCCAGAAATCAATGATCCTATGTGGCACTCGCTCTAGCAATGATACTCTAAGTCTTCTCTTAATAAAGGGGCCCCAAACTTGTGCACAAAACTCTATTCACTGCCGTAAACTTTAGCTATTATGACGTCCGTTTACTTATAACTATTCCTGCCGGTAACAACCGATAGAAGAGATTTAGTTATAGCCCAGCATCTTTAGCTTTATTCTAGCTCAAAACACTGATTCATCTTTCAAATTACTCGCTTATAAATCACTACCCGTAAAAGTCTTTTCTTGTCCACAGGACTCGCCCTATAGCCAATCCCCAATTCATAAAGCGGTAGTAAAAACTTTTAATGAATAAGAATTCATTTTGCCACTTATCTGCCCACCAAGAAGTTATCAAGATCATTTTGAATTCTTATGCATCACCATCACTTTGCCTAACTGTGGGTGGCCACTTTGTATCATTTGCAAAACTTCAGAAACCTGCATTTAAAGTCCCCTGGTCTAAATTATTTAAATATGAGGAACAATAGTGGCCCAGCACTGAAACCTGTGGACACCACTCTTCATTAGTTCCCATGTGATTTATTGCCATTTAGTTAGGCACTGTTTTTCTATTTCACAACCACTCTTTAATCCGAACCAGGAACCACTTCCCCATAGTAACTCACACTGTACAACGATAATTTCTTCATTCAGCCTTTAATGTAGGGAACCCCTTATCAAATAGCTTGCATAAAGTCGTAATATATCTAATATCAACTGGAATCTCTTGGTCAATTGCAGTCATAATGTATTCCATAAAATTTCTAAAAGTTTCTCTGACATGACCTACTATCCGCTTCCTGTGAACCATGTGCGGGTCCATTACAATACCGTTGTTATGCTGTTCTAATATATTTCTCTATGATGACTCTTTATCAGTACTTATATCCGAGAAGCTTAGTACAGACCTCGAGATGTTAAAGCTAACTGGGCCGTATAATTGTACTACACGAAATCTTCCTTAACTACTCAACGTTTCTTAATAAATATAGGCACAAACATATGCTGTTATTCACAGTCATCTTGGTATTCCTGGGATCCTCACTGCAAAGATGTTCATATGATGCTTAAAACTTAAATACAGGTGCTTTGCAAAGCTGGTAAACTACCCTCTTATTCGAGAATTCTATTCAATATAGCTAATAATAGCTAAATTAATATTGATATTATTTTAAATTCTACTAGTGATTTATTATGTATTCACTGTTATTAGTTATGTGTTATATATATATTTATACATAAATATATATAATTATTAGTATAATATATATATAGTATATATATATAATTATTATATATATAATAAGTATTTTTTTTTTTTTTTTTTATTTTTTGTACCAGCCATCCTGTTAAGGCGTAAAAACGTCCAGGTGCCCTCTCTCGCCAAGAACTCTTCTGTCGCAAAATGATTTCTATCTTCAAATGGTTACTTCCCCCTCTACGTCCTCCTACGCTGATATCCCATAAGCCGTACTTTGCTACCGAGTACCACAAGCCTCTCTGACCACAGGCGAATCCACCAATCTCTTTCCTGGTCTTTCGCTGCTGGTTCTCCGAACCCCACTGGTACGCAGATTCCAGATCATCTCTCTCTAATGCTGCGTCCCACTTACTCCTCAAATGTCCTTTACATGTCCAAACCTCATTAAACTGGCTTGCTCTCCACGAATTTTCCAAAAACCAAGGTGTCCTAACTACCGTTCTCTCTCTATCCCAGGCTCGAATTCCCATTCTGTCTCGTCAACTGCGATGACTTGCCTCCTAATGAGTCTAAGTTAACCGCGCGCGAGGGTCTGGCAGTCACCTCGTATTCAGGTCTATTTTAGTGCCGATGGCAGTCGTATTCATTTGCCACGAGCTATTCACGAAGCCAATACAACAGATATCGGTCTCATGATTGTTTTAGTATATTAAATATATTAACCTCTGTTTGGTAATTCTGTTTCCGTCCTTTCAACACTGGGTGATAGACATCCCCAACAATCTTTGAATACAGTCTCCAAATCTTCCTTCAACTCATCAAATCCTTGGTCTTCCTTGATTACGTCAAATACTCACGGACCCAAGAATACTTAAATCTATTCACATATGACTTACCTGTATATTCCTCGTGATGTTCACTACTGTGATCTCATCGCCCTCTCTCCTGCGAATCACCATTATTTTTCCGGTTTGTCCTCTCTGGTTGTTATGTTCCCATGCGCCATCTGACTTCAGCTACCTAGGTCGTCCACCGCTGATTTCAAGCGTAGCTTTCTTGCAGGTCTTGAGACTCGCTGAAGTTTGTCGACTCATCAGGGCTAACTGTGGCCCCGGCAATCTTCATTCCGCCAGATAAACCAAGTGTCTACATATTTTCCCTTAGCTAATCCTTTTAGCAGCGTGTTCCAGTAAGTGCAAAGACAAATGGTGAAAAGTACCTTCCCTGTCTAAAACCCCGTTTGTTCCACTTGCACCCACTTTCTTGCTCTTCTTGTTCTCTATACCGATTGATGGCATTTCATACATACTCTTAATGGCTTGCTATCCAGACTTTCTGGTAATTGTAAGCGATACATCGGATTCTTCGTAACACTCTCCTGCACTAGTCTCTTCCCTATTTATTCTATCGAATGCCTTTTCAAGTCTATAAATGCAGGCATATCGCCTTTCTCATTTCCACTCTTATTATTCTCAGTCAGCATGCTTCATGTAAATATTAGATCATAATACTTTTTCCCTAGGTCCCGAAACCGTGCTCGTCCATTTTCCAATCTCGTCCTCTGACCTCTAATCCTTAATCTTTTTCCTTAAGTCCCTCTTCCCAATATATTTTACTTCGCCCCCACCAAACAATACTATCCTGCTATATGATTTCCGGCATATTCTTTTAGCTCCCTTCTTATGTTATCGAGCAGATTACTGCTTTTGCCTCATTCTGGTTGGTAATTTTCTTTCTGTTCCATACTTGGTTTTAACAATCCCTGTAACCATTTAGTTATTGCCCTCCTCCTGTTTTGTAATAGGTTCATTATTCAGTCCATCGTAACCTGCACTTTTCCCATTTTTTAATATCTTATACTGCTCTTTCACTTTCCCCTATCTCTATCATTCTTATTTCCTCATGTTCTTGTCTTACTCTCTTGGGTATTTCCTCCATTTCTCCTCTCCCCTTCCTCTACGTTCAATTATTCCTCGAAATACTCGCTCCAACTTTCCGTTACCTTCCGTTGTCCTCTTCCTCTAGAAGAAGGTCTCTCCTCCTTATTCAAAAACCGGTTGCAATTTTTCTTGTGTCTTATTAATGTTCCTCTCATGCTCTTGGCCATTCCATATAAAAAGTATTCCCCGGCCCTTGCATATGCCCTGCTTGTCAGTTCTCTCTATCCTTCTCCCAAGTAGTCCTTATCTCCTTTTTACATCCTCCGCATTGGTTTCTTGCCGTTTACGAATAACTTCTATCCTGAACCCATTTCCGTCATTGTCTTCATTACCATTCCTATACTTCTTATGTTTTTGGAGCTTCCACTGCGTTCTTAACATGCACTCAATGACTCCATCCATGACTGTCTCTCTTTTTCCTACCCCAGCAACTTTTTTCTTTCCTAGTATTTTGCTTGCGATTCTTCAGCTCTTGTTTTAAAGTCTGAACTCTGCTGCCCCATTTCTTGTTTTTCTGTCCCTTCGAATTCTTTGCGGATGTTTGTCATTCAAACATCCTACACACATTCCACTCCTCAAGCTGTCTCCAATACAGTAAAGAATCTCCTCCCTTTTGTTCATCTTTCTGTTTCTCGCTTTTTTTCCAAATCAGGTTACTCAATATCCATTCCTATTGTCTTGAATCCTAGTGAATATCGTGGGTAAATGCTTTCACACGTCAAACATCCTCTTATTCGTACTAGCAATCATTCAATCATGTGTATTCTCCGTGTTCTGTTCCTTGCCGCACTCCCCACATACCACGGTCCATTCTTGCTTTCTTCATGTTGAAAAGAGATGGTATTCATAACAGCCCATGTTGTTCTCAATGCGTCGCAGGAAGTCGATCAAGGAGTAATCACCATTCGAACGTTCCTACTCTCCCTATTCCATAATCCCTAGTACCATCTCCCTCCTTCTCTGTACGGTTCCAAATCAGTGCGTTCATATTCCCCGCATTATAATTTTCTTTTCTCCTCTCACGGCGCCATACATCTGTTGGAAAACATCCTGAATCCATTTTTTCCTCAACTGGTCTTCCCTGGATTAAGCTCAATGTTTCTTCTTCCATCTTCAACGTTATCGCAACAC
>JABUQX010042620.1:0-5000 GCA_015478945.1 Trachelipus rathkii
ATGAGGAGAACAGGTTTACCTACCCCCCGATACTTTGTCTCTAGCCTGAATGTGTTGGAGAACAAAAAAAAGAGAAGCACGATCGAACAGATTGAGAGAAAGATTTAGTTGAAAAAGGCCTAGACCTGCTCATCCATGAGATTTTAGCTCCCTCTGTATCTTTTTTAGACAATCTTTTTACATACATCACACATTGTTTCCTTACTGAGTAAGCTGGCCTGTATTTATCATCTGCAAAGCTTGGAAACACTTTGAGTGTGATCCACTAGTCTGATATTTGTTTCATATATGAGGAACAGCCATTTGACCCTAAGAAATCGTTACAATAGGACCACTGCAGGCGTCTCTCATTTACCATGATACAATAAATACTTTCATTTCATTGATTATCTGCTGGGCCTGCATTAAGAGAATGTTCCTGCTGTGAGGGGTTTTTATAGGTGGATTTGATGGCCAAGGGCTGTCTCCCAAAATCCAAATCAAGCATTCATATTGCTAATCAGGTCTAGTTTTAAGATGGGAGACTGAGCTCCCTGAGATGGTACAGAGGCTTCCGGTCTTTGCGTGACCCAGGGCGCAGAGTGGTTGTAATATTTAGCACTCACTTCTCCAACTAAGTGTTTCTTACTTTAATCCATGACTGTTCTCATCTAGAAACAGTGTTGAAAATTATAAACTTTATTTATCTTTGTAAATTTTTTTGCAGGCAGATACATTAGCAAAACTCCTAATATAAAAATAAATAGAAAGTGTAAAAACAGTCCAGATAGATTTTGTTATGTGTGGCAAAGTAACTTTAGTGACCAGCAATGCACTATAACGCCGTTAGTAAAGTTACACTACATTAATATTTTGAAATAATGAGGTCTAGACCAAGACAACATCATATGTGCTGCAAAGCTATCATCATAGCCTTAAGGCGCTGGAGTGAGGGCAAAACAAACTGTTTGTCATTTGGTGTACCTATGGTGTGGAGAGAAGGCAAGGACCATGTAACAGATTGCTACTTTTTTTTGCATGACCAATCTCAAAGGTGAGATAATTACTTTACGAATATAGTCCTTGACAAATCTAGAAAGGTTTATAAAAATCTTTTGGTAGCCTATTGAAATTGTAATTGTGTATAAAAATAGTGTATTATTCTGGTAGAGAAATTGTGGTTAAATTGTGTATATATATATATATATATATATATATATATATATATATATATATACTATTATATATATATATATATACTATATATATATATATATATATATATATATATATATATATATATATATATATATATATATATATACTCTTAAATTGTATATAAAAATTGATTGTATTTAAAATTGGTAAATTTTCCTGGTATGAAAATTGTGTATAAAAGTGTGGAAACGATGGTCGAGTGAATTAATATTATGTAAATTAAGTAGGCGAAACCTTTTTTCAGGTATCAATAAGAACAAGCACACTGTAGTCTACCCTGATGTTCCTTCTGCCATTAAACCACAACCACATGGTTCAGGAGTTCCAGTTCCTTCTCCACCTGAAAATACTGAGCTACAAGACAATATAGAAGATATAGAAGTGGATGACACTGACACTTCAGTGATATATCAGCCTACGTCTACAAACGCTTCGCCAAGACCACTCACTCAAAGTAAATTAAATGACTTGACTAGAGATCTTGGTCTTTCTAAAGAAAACTTTGGCGCTTCTTTATCCGTCTTAGTGAACAACCTCCTCCTCAAAAACTACCTTACCTTTGGTTTCAGAAATAGGGAACGAAGAGTTTCGAAAGTTCTTTGCAGTTGCTTCTTGCAGCTATTTGGTGTATTACAATGATGTAAAAGGTTTAATTGAGGCACTTGGCGTTCCTTACCAACCAAGTGAATGGAGGCTCTTCATTCTTCTTGAAGCTTGATGATACTCTTAATTATTGGCAATAAAATGGCATCCGTACCTATTGCCCATTCAGTTCAGTTAACAAAAAGCTACAAAAATATGGAAGTATTGATTAATACAATCAAGTACTCTAACCACAACTGGTTAATATGTTGTGAGTAATCTCAAGGTAAGATATATTTCCCAGTTTCTTCTTGTCATTATAAATCTTCATTTTTAAAAAAATTACCTATGAAAAAATATAAGTTCTTAGAAACCATGTACATCAATATGCAAGCATAAAGACGATTTCAATTTTAATTTACTACATTTAATGTATTTAAGAATTAATCCTTTCTTTCAGGTTGTGTGCCTTCTTCTTGCAGGATGCAAGGAGGCCACAAAAATATCCTTGCTTCAACTGTGTCTATGTGGGATAATAACATGCTGAAATGAATCTTCACTATGAAAACCAAAAAAAACTAGCAAAACTCGAAGATTCAATTGACCACAACGTGGTAGCTGGAACCTCTAGTCCCTCCCAAAAATGTTTTACTGCCTCTTTCATATAAATTGGCTGAGGAAGAACTTTGTCAAAGCACTGAATCAAAAAGAAGGCTGACTTTAGTATCTACTGCCAAAAGTTTACACACTCAGTGATTTTCAAAGCTCCATGCCAGTACATATTTGGTATGGTCCCCAAAGTGGGACTTTGTTCAAGGACAAGCATTTTTACGTAATATGGAAGCTGATGAACAGATGCATGGCGATCATTTAGTAAAGTAATTGACGGTTTTCTGGGAAATAAAAGAAGCTCAGAATATCTCACATGTAAATGAGCTTATGAAAAGCTTCGAAAAAATAGGAGCTCGCATGTCGATAAAAATGCATTTTCTCCGTTTACGTGCTGACCTGACACCCTGAGCTGTGGAGATTACAGCGAGGAACAACAAGGTGAAAGATTTCACAAAGACAACGCAAAACGATGGAAACTGGAATATCAGGAACGTTGGGACATCAGTTGCTCATGCTTTTGTAAACCTTGTTGGTATCTTAAAGCGCATTTCAGAACCAATCTTCCTGACGGAAATGCTCAAGGACTTCGTTTCTTGGAAAATAGTTTCTTGCACGTCTTGGAGTAGGCTCATAAGTAGTCTGGTTTAGGTAATTAAAGGAAAGTCAGATTAGGTGGTATTTTTATTTTTCCCTGGATATACCACAAGTAATTGTAATTTATTAAATAACTTTGTATATAAATATTTTAATTTTTTTATTTAAGTAACTAAAGAAAATTAAAGTATTGGTGGGTTATTATCTCAAAAACTAGACCTGATTGAGCAAAATGAATGTCATATTTCAATTTAGGAGGACAATTTAGTTAGGAATCACTTCAGAAAACCCCAGGAACAGAATTTTTTTAAAATGCAGGTGTTTTGATAAAATATTATAATATTGTTATTAGTATTATTATTCGTATTATTACATTGTATTATTATTATTAATTATTATTATAAAGAAAACTTCCTTTTTAACATTATTAGAATTTATCCTGATATATATATATATATATATATATATATATATATATATATATATATATATATATATATATATATATATATATATATATATATATATATATACAGAGCTTCTTTCTTTATCAAAAAATAATTAAAATATATAATAATAATATATATATATATACATATATAAATATATATATCTTATATATATATATATGTATATATGCTTATATAACATAATATAATAATAATATATATATAAGTTTTTCTTTTTGCTGGTTGTCTGTCGCGTTCTAGCCACCTAGGGCCGCCACTTCTATTCTGCTTTAAACATTTTACCTTCTGGTTGCCTAAAGTTTAATAAGATATACATAATATATATATATATATATATATATATATATATATATATATATATATATATATATATTTCATATATATATATATATATATATATATATATATAATATATATATAGAGAAGAAGAAGAGAAGAGAGAGAGAGAGGGAGAGAGAGAGAGAGAGAGATTCAAAATTCTTTTTCAAATTTATTCGTGCGAATTCACTGGGTGTTTTGAAAAATTTCGGCTTCTGTGGGCTTCATTTTCAACCGTACAGCAAATTGTGATGGCAGCTTTCTTTGAACCACCTATATTATTACTGCAAAATGAAAATCTATGCTCATAGCTTGGAATTTTACTCTTAAGAAGAGTTGGAAGGAAAATTTCCAAATGATTTTAATTATTGTTATTACTAAAATAGTTGCTTTTTCTTTACATTTATTTTTATAAGTCAACTTTTCTCTTTTTAATAAAATTGATAATTTATGGCTTTTACCAAACAAAATAATTTTAAAAGACTCAATCTTATTGGGTGCGGAGCTACCTACCCTGCCACCCTTTATCTTATACACTTTGATGCTATATATATATATATATATATATATATATATGCCTAATAATATCTTTCTTTATAACATATATCTGCTATCATATATATTTTTGTTCTCACCATATATACTCTTCTTTTCACCCTTTCAGCAGGAATTACAGACTGCAAAGATTCATCAGAGCGAATAAGAGTAGGAAGGCAGGTTTACAAATGTTATTTTTTGGAGCAAGAAAATTAACGTTGCAGGATCATTGCTTATGTTTAGTACAAAACTACAAAGCTTACGCTTAGCACGTTGGATATTCCTATTCCGAGGTTTATCAAAAATCAAAGAGTGTAACAGTGATGGGTACACAAATAGTTTGACTTACGTTGTTCTGTTTTCTCCCATATTTAATTCTTTAATAACTGTTGTAACCGAACCATAAATTTAGAGGAAAAAAGATTCTTAATATAAATCTCTCTCTCTCATCATTTTTATTCTTTGACTGTCATTGTCTGAGATATTAATGCTCTCTTTAGAGTTAATACGAGAGGATGACAAACAAGTGTTTTCTGAATATCATGTGATATCATCACTAAATGATTGATCTCTGCAATGATAATGGTTAAAGGATTAGAGATAAATTGTCATGGGATTAAGGAAGACATTTATTTTATCGTCAGAGCGGCCATGTATTTGTAGGAGAAGTTGTTCATTAAGTTCTTTTAA
>JABUQX010042620.1:10000-22327 GCA_015478945.1 Trachelipus rathkii
GTACTAGCGATCGGAAAAGTGAATGAGACTCCAGATGATCTAAGAAATCAGAGTTGAGTAGGTTTCAAAGATCTTAGATAGAATACAGATGTAGAGAGCTATAGGGCGATAGTTAAGAGATCAAGAGCGGCTTCCTTTTTCGGAACAGGTTGGACATGTGCGTGCTTCAACACTGAGGGAAAGTAGTATTGAAACAGAGAATATAGTTGAACGATGGAAGGGGGTCTAGCATATATATATATATATATATATATATATATATATATATATATATATATATATATATTTTTACTATATATATATATATATATATATATATATATATATATATATATATATATATATATATATTAAATAAGTTCTTCCTTCTAGACCGTTTTCTTTTTCTAACGTTTTCTGTAGTTCGATTCCAGGATTAACTTTAACATTTAAAATCAATCTAAATTCAAAGATGCCGTCTCCGCCATCCGATATGGGCATGAACCGCCATTTTTAATGGGTTAAAAGCGTTATATTAATAGCTGTTATCTTACCTTGACCAAGTAAAATAAGAGAATTTTATCGTAACATTATCAAATTTGCAAAAATAGATCGTTTCACTATAATTTTCACTCGTGCTGAGCACAATTAGCACGAGTGCGGGAGACGTACTCTGACCTTATATATATATATATATATATATATATATATATATATATATATATACTATACTTTTCTCTTTATATATATATATATATATATATATATATATGTAAACACCAAATATATATTCACACATTATATTATTGCTAGTTGAATTGCTAGTTAAACATTTTCTTTTATTTCAAGTTAAATTCTATGATTAACTAAAGTATTTCAAGTTAGTTTTGTTTATTGAAGTATTAGCATATAAATTTTAATTTGTGGTATCTGTAATTAAGAACAAATAAATGTTCATTTTAAATATTTCTTTTTAAATAAAACGAGTGTTTTATTAGATTCCTAAGAAAAAAAACAATAACTTGTAAAAAAAATTTAAATTCGCGAATGTGTATAGTGAACACTGTCTAAAAATTTTTTAACTCTGCCATTTCGGATGAGCGGAGACGTCACGTTTAAAATTATTGAAGAAAGTAGCATTATTGAATGGCAGCGATTCTTACACACTTTTTGCTTATATTTTAAATAATCTTTTATATTTATTATGTAATATTTTTCTTTCATATATGGCCAATTTTTCCCTAAAAAAAAAAGGAATTTTATCGTAAATTATATGAAATTTGGAAGAAAGTAATTGTTCTATAATTATAACTCGGGCTAAGCGCGAGTGTATAAATCACCTCTGATATATATATATATATATATATATATATATATATATATATATATATATATATATATATATATATATATATATATATATATATATATATATATATATATATATATATATATATATATATATATATATATATATATATATATGTGTGAAATATATAAACGAAATGTTTTTCATTTTAAATGTAAAAAGGTACTAAAGTTATTTGGTATTTGGGTGTCGCGGGGGTTCCTCCGCCCCTCCCCTACGGGGTATGGAAAACGTCCCCCCCTCTGTCCCCCGTCGGCTCGAGCCCCCTATTTTTTTTTACATTTTTGTAATACGCTTTATACGCTGATTCCAAATATGTAATTGGTTTTTCTGTAAGTGTCGTACTTATCGAGATATTTCATTTTTAAAACAATATTTAACATAAATGATTTTTAAAATTATTTAAAATATTTCGAACTTTTGAATCATGTCCGTTACCACTGAAATTCATTGTTGGTATTTAAAAAAAAAAAAAAAATAAAAAATAAAGGAGTCGTAAAAAAAAAAAAGGAAATATATATATATATATATATATATATATATATATATATATATATATATATATATATATATATATAATATATATATATATATATATATACCTATATATATTATAAGAGATATGCTTGTTCGATCTGTATATATATATATATGTATATAAAATTTCTATAAACTTTTATACATGAGTTTGTATCTGGTTCAAGATGATAATATAAAAGATGAAGATATATAAATATATATATGTATATATATATATATATAATAACTCGAAATAATCATCACTTGCTTTTTCGGCAAATGTAATAATGTAATATATATATAATAATAATATATATATATAATAACTATATAATAATAATATGTATAATAATATGTATAACAACCTTATATATGATAACATATATATATATATATATATATATAAAAGTAATAGGAGTAGTGCTAAAAGTTATTTCTTTTTCTTCTTCCCGAATTTGACGAGTTGTAGTTGAAGTTCTTTTCGTGTTCCACGTAATAACCCCGGTTTACCTTGCAGAACCTAAGTAGAACAGGTACTAGCTTCTTGCAGCTTTCTCTGGTGGGGTCGCCTTTTTTCACCTAAGCTAGGCTACCTGCTTGCTAGTTAACCATCAACATAATTATCTTTATAGGGGAAAGTAAAACCACTTTATTGCTGGTTGATGGAATATTTTATTAAAATTATGCTCTACTATATTCAAACCGTTCACTGACCTAGAGTCATGCGCAATAATATTTTAATTTATTATTATACATAAACATCTTGCTGCCCTGTAACCAAATTCAGTTTCATTATCAATTTTTATTTTTAAAAAACGCGCTAAAACATTGAATTCGCGCCTAAAAACAAGAAATTATATTTGCACCAAAATACAAGTTATTTACATAAATAAGATACAAAATATAATGCAAAATGATGTAAAAGAATACCTTACAATATAAATTTCATAACTTAATAACATACTTTAAATACAAGATATATCAAATGCGTTCCTTATTCTAAAATAAATTGAGGAAAAATGTTCTCCCTGCAATTATTCTCTTTGTTAAGTTTTCTTTAAAGTTTTTTTTTCTCTAAGTTTTCTCATAAGCATTTTTTTTATAAACAGTACAATACTAATAGTAAATGTTTCTTTTTATGTCATAAAATAAATGTTATATAATCACATAATATAAGTAATTGTTATATTTAACATCAAATATAATATAAACTATAAAATATGAAATCTTTTTAACGCATTATGGCGTTCCGAGGTTATCCTTTAAAAAAACATTTTCTATAATTTTTAAAACGTAACTAACCTATTTGAGTAATATTTAAACGTCTTAAAAAGTACTTTTTTGAAAACAAATTTTAAACTTACTACATACACTTCGCACCCTAAAAGCGGAGCACATTAATCAATAATGTAAATTAAATTCACCTCATTAATTACTGAGAGCGCACCCTACGTATTGGGTTGCGTCTAGACATTAAAGTATGTTCCTGCTGTTCAGCAGATGGCGTGACCGATTGTGAAGGCGAATCGTCAGCCGGTGGAGGAGTCATCTGCGAAGGCGAATTACCCGCCGACTGAGGAACCATCTGCGAAGACGAATTACCAGCCGCTTAGAGAACCATCGGCGAAGTTGTATTACCAGCTGGTTTAGGAACCATCTGTGAAGGCGAATGGAGTAACGCATGCTTTAAACGACTAATCGAAACATCCACCCGTCCATCAGGAAGTTGTATCTTGTATCATCGATTCATCCGTTGAAGAACCTTGTAGGAGCCAGATTAAGGTGCTTCCAGACTCTTCCGAATGCGATCGACTCGAAGAAAGACATGGGAACAGGTTTGGAGTTTGGCAGGAATATATGATGAGGCACTGAAGGGATGAAGAGGTGCTAGCTATCGAAAATCCAGTTGTTTCATGTTCGTCATAAATTTTCTCATGAAGTCGTTGTAAGAAACTCCGACTTTAGGTACTTGAAGAAGTTCGAAAGGACAAAGAGGTGTTTTTCCGCTTACTGACTGAAAAGGAGAGAATCCAGGGTCATCAGGAATGCAACGAAGACTTAGCATGATGATTGGAAGGGAGTAACCAGTTTTGTTTCCGCGCCATGATATCACTCCTCAGAGATCGGTGAAATCTTTCAATTTGGCAATTTCCTGAAGGGTGGTAATCAAATTTGATAGTTCGTTGAAGATTTCTCCTTCAAACTGTGGCCCTCTATCTGTAGAGGAATTCATTTTATCATAGAGAGGAATTCCAAATCTTGATATCCATTGCATTAATGCAAATACGACAGATTTTGAAGTCGTATTAACTTGAGAAATTGCTTCTGTCCATTTAGTGCTCTTGTCGATGCACCTGAAGATTGGAGTGGAAGTATCGGTAAAGGAAGATGGAGGTAATGGTCCCACGATGTCGATATGCACTGTTTCAAATCTCTGTGATGGAATTTTCATGGGAGCAATAGGAAATTTAGAATGACGTTGAATTTTTGATAGCTGGCACTGTTGACAGGAGCAAACCAAAATTCTGATGTCACGATCCATGTAAGGCCAGAAATACCTAGTCTCTATAATACGCAGAGAAGCTCTAATTCCATGGAAATTGTTGAAGATCTGCTCACGATAAGGTTTTGGCAAATATGGTCATGAAAGCTGAAAGAGGTCATCACACCATACTGGAAGATATCTTGTAGAAGTAGAATGAAGACGGGGCTGAAAAGTGGTAGTTTCTTCATTTGTTGATTGAAGACGAGCGATAGCAGGTAAATCGAAGGCATCTATTATTACCGAGGATATCCAGGAAAAAGCATCTCCCACGATGTTATCTTTTCCTCTAAGGTAGGTCATCGAAGAGATATTTGTTAGGACAGGAAGAATGACGTTGTTGTCACACCTTTGCCTGATTTCTAACTGTAGAATTCTGAGACTAAAGGTTTGTGACCCAGTTTTTGGGGCCCCCGTCAAAAAGAATGGACAAAAAAAATTTCCTTCCCTTCCAACATATACTTGAAAAGAAGAACAGAATAAATAGTAGGCTGCTAAAAGTTCACGGTCAAAAGCTGAGAACTTACGGTTTTGTTCAGATAGCTTTTTGTTGTAGAAATCTACAGGTACTGGCTGTCCATCTACCATCTGAATGGACTGCTCCTATAGAAGTCTGGCTATTATCCGTTAATTAATAATTTACTATTATCGTCTTGGAATTGATTCTTTATTTCAATGAAGGCTTCTTCCTCTTCTTCTGTGGTCCACGTAAGAGACTTATCTTTTGAATGGTGTTTTGCTTTTTCTGAAAGGAAAGACGAGTTATGCAAAACAAGGGATGAAACGGCGGTAGTATCCAATCATTCCTAAGAAAATTGTAAGAGGTGTTGAATCTCGAGGAAGAGGGTACTTGGAAATTTCGGACGTCTTTTCTGAAGGAGAAATTCCATCTGAAGAAATATTTTATCCCAGATAGTTGAGAGATGCCTCGAAGAATTCACATTTTTCTAAGGAGATTTTGAAAGAATTTACTTGAAGAAGCTTGAAAAATGCCCTGAGATGTTCTTCATGCTGTTCTGGAGTTGATGAAAAAATCACCAATTCATCTAGGTATACAAAAATAAATGGAACATGTCGAAAATTGGAGTCCAATATACGTTGAAATGTAAGGCCAAACCAAACCAAACGGCATATGAGCACATTTAAAAAAGCTGAAAGGAGTTGTAATGGCAGTTTTTTTGATGTCCTCCGGTCGTATTGGAATTTGATGGTATGCCCTCTGAAGGTCTATTTTGCTGAAGATTGTTGATCCACATAGACGTTGTGAGAGACTTTGAATGTGAATAAGTGGATATCCAGCTCTTTTTAGTAATAACATTCAAAGATCTGTAATCACCAGAAGGCCTCTATGTTCCTCGAGTTTTCTCTGGCACCTGGTGGAGCGGAGAAGCCCAAGAAGATTTGGAACGTCTGATAATTCCATTCTTCAAGAGTGTCGAATTCTGCTTATGCTACTTTTAGTTTATCTTCGGGAAGACGGCTAGGCCTTGCAAACACTGGAGAATCACCAGTCTCTATGTAGCGAACAGGTCCTTTTGGATTAAATTTCATGTTCGTCAAGTCAATGGGTAAAATTAACAAGGGAAACTCCGGAAGCAAAGATAAGATGTTAGTCTTCAATGTTAGCGTTGATTTGTAAGGAAGGAACTTCTTTGGAAGAGACTTAAAGAGGTGCCAGAAGAGATGTGTTTGCGTCTTGTAGAGTTTTCTTCCCACAATCGATGATTAAGTTGTAATGGTGTAGAAAATAAATACCCAATTGTAGCATCATGATATCAGCTACTATGAAAGTCCAATTAAATTCTCGACGAACCTTCTTAATTGTTATATAGAGTCGCTATTTCGACTCATGATACTTGATAGGCAAGCCATTGGCTGCGGAACAAGTGACATTAGTAGAAAATAGGGATATGTTGGCCACCATTAAAGAAGGTAGGCTCGAGACAGAGGCGCCGATGTCCAGCAGGAAGAGAGTATCTGCCCCAAATATTGTGATGTTGATAGCTAGTTGCGAACTGATTATACCGCAGCAATCAGCTCGCTCTTTTAGTTTTCCGTTGGGGCAGAAGAAGCTTTAGAAGAGGGACGAGACGAGTTCTACACCTGAACATTAGTTTTATCATACAACTTGCACCATTGCCTGCATGTCCTTGTCTGTTGGGCGAAGCAAATGTGAGCAGGGCAAACGAGGGGTCTTTGATTTTGCCTATTATGGACGAAAGTCCTCTGGAGGTATCCCTGTATGCCGATGTTGTGTTGTCGCTTGCAGCTGCTGGCTGGTGATGTTAGTTTGCTTGTGAGTCGATGCCTGTGGACACTGCCGATGACGGAACGGACGATTACCAAACAACTAGATAATTTGCTAGTTCACTAAATGTTCAAGACGTAAGTGCTGTTTGTGCCCGCTACAGTTTTGGTCGATATGTTGGTTGGAAGTTGTTCAAAAATTGCATTCGGATGTTGTCTTCTGCAATCTTCAATTTGGAACCATAGCGAAGCATTTCTCGAAGGTGAAGGAAAGGCTTGTCACTGTAAGCTTGTTTAGACAAATTCGTTGAATAATTCAGTTTCGCTCTTCTCGTAGATGGTAATGACTGGTCTTCAGCGGAGTGTACGCTTGAGCATCGAGTTTGCAGCGGAGATACGATACACGACATCCGTTGGGAGCTGGGAGAGGGCGTGGAAATACATTTGTCTTCTCTTCGCCCGAAGTATTTTTCGTCCAAGGTGAAACTGTAACCCTCTAAACTTCCTGAAAAGTTGGAAACAGAAGTCTCGGAAAACACTGGAGACTTTCCCTTGATCGGCGATGGTTTCACCTTTGGATGGGGGCTGTGGTTGTTCGTCGTCAGAAGGCATCTTCTTCAGAGAGAGTTTCTTCTTTTTGAAATCTTCAGCGGGTAGTCTTGTGCTTGGGTCACAGTATGAGAGGGACTTCTGCTTGCGTCACTGTAGGAAAGCAGAACATCTGCTTGAGTCACTGTAGTAGCGGAAACTTTTGCTAGAGTCACCAGTAGGAAAGAAACTTCTGCTTGAGTCACCTTAGCAGAAGAACATCAGCTTGAGTTACCTTAGGAGAGGAACCGCTACTGGAGAGGGTGTTCAACTTCTGGGTCACCAATATGAAGAAACAGGAGTGCTGGGAGTTATCTTTTTCTTCTTCCTCCACTTCACGAGTTGTAGTTGAAGTTCTTTTCGTGTTATACATTTTTATTTACCTTGCAGAACCTAAGTAGAACAGGCACTAGCTTTTGGCAGCTATCTCTGGTAGGGTCGCCTTCTTTCACCTAAGCTGGGCAACTCGCCACTAGTCAACCATCAACACAAGTCGTTAGAACTCTTTTTATAATTATCTTAATAGGGGAGAGTAAAACCACTTTATTGTTGGTTGTAGAAGTTTCATTAAAATTATGCTCTATTATATTCAAACCATTCGCTGACCTAGAGTTATGCGCAAAAATATTTTAATAATTTTTAATTATACATAAACATCTTGCTGCCCTGCAACGAAATTCAGTTTCAATGTCAATTTTTATTTTTAAAAAACGCGCTAAAATATTGAATTCGCGCCCAAAAACAAGAAATTATATTTGCACCAAAATACGTTATTTACATAAATAAGATACAAAAAATGACACAAAATGATGTAAAAGAATATATAACAATATAAATTTCATAACTTAATAACATATTGCCATAAAAAATTACCTTAAATACAAGATATAATAAATGCGCTAAGTTCTAAAATAAATTGAGAAAAAATGTTCTCCCTATTATTGATTTCTGTATTACGTTTTCTTTAAATGCAACAGGTTATCTTACTTATTTTATAACCATTTTTTTTAAAAAACAGTACAATATTAATAGCATATTAAAATAAAAAATATATCATAAAATAAATGTTATATAATCATATCCTATAAATTATTGTTATATTTAACATCAATTATAATTAAAAACTATAAAATATGAAATCTTTTAAAAGTATTAAGCGTAACTAACCTATTTGAGTAATTTTTAAAAGTCTTAAAAAAAACTTTTTAAAAATACATTTTAAACAATTAATATATATATATATATAATATATATTAAATAATATATATATATATATATATATATATATATATATATATATATATATATATATATATATATATATATATATATATATATATATATAATCATATATAGTGAAGGTGTGTTAATGTTAGTTTCCCCAAACGAAAATACTTACAGAATGAACCAAAAAGGCAAATGTAACAGAAATATCACAAAGTCTATTAAATTTAAAAATGACTTATTTTCATTATTCAGATGTTAATAATTAAAAATTGTATATTAAAAATATTACAATTTTTAAATTATATTAAAATATATCAATATTTGAAAATATATATATTTTTTTATAAAAACTTAGTTTTAAGCAATAATAATGAAACTTTTACAATAAAGCTCCAACTTGTGTTTAATTATGTTCCAGAATGTGAAGGCAAATCGCCATCTAGCGAAGCTTCGGCAAGCTTTATCATTTGTATTTATATTACAAAATCCATTTTTAGAAAGTAGACCGATTAAAATTAAATTTTTTTGATGTATATAAAGAATTAATAATAAAAATAAAAAAAGAATAGTTATAGAATTGGTCAAATGTAAAATTTAATAATATTTGTATAAAAACTTGAATTATATATGTAATTTTTTTATTATTAACTTGTACGACTTTCTCGTTAAAAATAAAAAATGCTGGATTTCTGCTGTTGTACTTACTTAGCCTTTAAAAGTAAATAAGTTCGTAGCGCTTTGCACCACCTATAGAGAGTAATGTTGCCTATGATAGAACAAAAAGCGGGAAATATCAGATCCCGACTATCGAAGCCAAGAAGAAGAAGCTCTGCAAGAAGTTGGCTCCCTCGTCTCTCTACTAGAAGTTGGATTGCCTCGTCTCTCCCCCGGAGTTGGACTAACAAGAAGTTGGGCTGCCTCGTCTCTCCCTCTCTCTGACCTACCAAGAGGCTTAGAACTTTCCCAGGGTTACCAAGAACCCTTTGGAAGATCTTCAAGAGTTTCTCCTGTCCATGGATGGTGCTTTCACCTGACCTCCGAGATTCTCCAGGTTCGTCGCCACGTAAAAGTAGTTTAACTACTAAGGAGATAATTTCGCAAGGTAACCGCTGAGGTTACCTGTCATAGAGATAATTACAGATAGTATATAAATACTCTCTGTCCCTTCCAGATTGTCCCACGGTTGGCCAGAAGAACACCCAGCCCTCCTGTTTAGCCAACGATTTACCAACGAGCTCGTGCGTGCAGATCAGCCTACAACCGCCTTTGCCTTAGCCGGACTTCATACGAACCAGTCGACGGCTTATCCTGAAGTCGCGCAGACTGACACCGCTGCATACACAGCCTTAGCCCGAACGTTACTCGCAAAAAGGCGGCTTAACATCCAAATACTGGTTATAGGTAGTGAAATTAAAGAGATAACCGATAATTATTGCATTCCCATCCGATAGCCAGTCCTACAGAATTGCTGATCATCCTCCGTCGCTATATAGTTGTCATACCAGATAATAGAATATCATATCGAGTGGTGACCATATAACTGATAATAATATAACCAGAACCGGCAACTATATAATTGGTGACCCCAGAGCTGAAAATTTTATACCACGAAGATGGCAGACGATCAAGGACAGGATAACAATCAAAGAGAGGCAGAATCCATTTCAACAATGAAAATTAAACCACCAACTTTTTCGGAATCTTCAGTCCCGACATGGTTTCGTGTCATGGAAGCACAATTTCATCTCGCTAACATAAGGTCCTCACGAACTAAGTACTTTCATGTTATGTCGCAAATTCCACCTGAAGTTTTGGATAGAATATCCCAAGCCGAACTTGATGCAGAAGATTATGACCGTTTCAAAACGGCAGTCATAAATACTTACGAAAAATCTAAGGTGGAGCTTTATAATGATCTACTTTCCAAAAAGGTCTACAGTGGCAAACCATCTATATATCTACAGGATATGATTCGACAGGCAGAGAAATTAAATATTGGAGAGGACTTGGTCAAGGTGCAATTTTTGAAAACTTTACCGAGTCACATTCGCACAGCCTTAGCCGCCCATTCTACTCTCACACTTCAACAGTTGGGAGATTTAGCTAATGACATCTTGTTATTAAGCCCACAAGCTCCTGTCATGGCTGTATCATCCCCTGCCACCGCCATTGCCCCCGCCCCATCAAGATCAAGAGCAACCACTACTTTTGGCCTGGCGCCGTTCCACGAAAATCAACGACCAAAGGTGTGTAGAGGCCACATTTATTATGGACCACGCTCTAAAAGCTGTAAACCATGGTGTACATGGCCAAACAAAACAGGACTAAACATCCTACCTAATTCTAGACCTCCATCAAGAGCAGCATCCCCAACTCCGTCGGAAAACTAAAGGAGCAAGTTGACATTTGTGCCGTGTCAACTTCGCAGTTAACAATAGATGTACGGATTTTTGGCACCATGCACCAGTTTTTACTAGATACCGGAGCCAGCATATCTAGCCTTCCATTTAACATGGTCTCTAACATGACGCTGCACCCTTCAAACGTCACTTGTTCCGCAGCCAATGGCTCGCCCATAAAGTGTCATGGTGAAGTTGTGGCAAATATCAGTATACCAAAATTAAGAAGAGAATTCACCTGGACATTTATAGTAGCAGAAATTACTATGCCTATTATTGGAATGGATTTTCTTCACAATTTTGGTCTCCTAATTGACTGTGGACAAAGAACATTGCAAGATACTTATACCACTCTTCTAGCTCCATTGAAAATAACCTCTGAGGAAGTACCATCTCTTCACGCTCAACTTCAAGGTGAAAATACAGACATAACTTCACTCCTACAAGATTTTCCGTCCTTAATTTCACCTATAGACATCAACAATCTAGTAATTAAAGATAATGGACCAAAACACTACATAGAAACTGGTGATTCAACCCCAGTTTTTGCCAGAGCTCGCCGATTACCTGACGACAAGTTAAAGGCGGCAAAAGCTGAATTTGACATTCTTCTAAAAAGTGGAATAGTGAGGCCAAGTAAATCTGCATGGGCGTCTCCTTTACACCTCGTGCCTAAGAAAACACCTGGAACATGGAGACCTTGTGGGGATTTCAGAGCCCTTAACAGCATAACAAAACAGGATAGATATCCCATTCCACACATTCAGAGCCTATCTCAACGCCTGCATAACTCTACCATATTCTCCAAGATTGACCTTCAAAAGGCTTATCACCAAATCCCCATTCGACCAGAAGATATAGAGAAAACAGCAGTTATCACTCCGTTTGGTCTCTTCGAATTTTTATCTATGCCTTTTGGTTTAAAGAATGCGGGAGCTACATTTCAAAGAGTAATGGACTCCATCTTCAGAGACCTTCCCTTCGTGTTTACCTATTTAGACGATTGTCTCATTTTTTCTACATCCAAAACTGAACATGCAAATCATCTGAAACAAGTTTTTAAACTCCTCCAAGAAAATGGTTTTAAAATCTCTTTAGAAAAATGTGAATTTAACCAATCTTCACTCAATTTTCTCGGCTACACCGTGTCTTCAGAAGGTCTATGTCCTCCCAACGAAAAGAAAGAATCCATCTCAAGTTTTCCTCTACCGTGCGATTCAGCATCCCTACGAAGATACCTTGGGATGTTAGGATACTACAGAAGATTTATCCCTAATTTTGCCAAAATCGTCTTCCCATTATCTGAAAAAGCCAAGTTTCATCCCAAGGATAAATCTCTTGAATGGACTCCAGAAGAAGTGACAGCTTTTCAAGATACTAAGGAAGCTCTTCAAAATGCCCTAACCCTCCCTTTCTCTTTACCTAATGTCTCACATTTACAACTAGTAACTGACAGC
>JABUQX010042621.1:0-7500 GCA_015478945.1 Trachelipus rathkii
AAGTTTTCACATCAATGGAGCTAACATATCCTAACATCGAAACTCAGAATATAATATACAACGGAACAATGCCCTAACATATCTTAAACGCCCCTCACCCCCGAACACTTAACAAAGTTCCATACTTAACAACAGTAAAATGCTAACATTGCAACAAAAACGAACCCTATTCACACTTCTCAAAAACAACTACTAACATATCACTGTATTTTTACATTAACACCGTAACATTTAAAAAAAATTTTATCATTACCTCATCAGCTAAACATCATACTGACCAACGAATATATGCTAACATATAACAAAGTATTCAGCATCAAAAAGGCTAACATATCATAACCGGAACTACAAAATATATATAAAATGAACAAAACCTAACATATATTAAGCACGAATAAGCAGCTTTGTTAACAAAGGTTCATACGTAACAACAGTAAAAGTAAGTCTAGCATCCGTCAAAACGTACCCATTCCAACACTTTCTCAAACATTTCTCTAACATATCCCTGTTATTTTTAAAAAAACAAAATTAATACAAATCGGTGGTGGTAATATTTAACAGAAAATTTATCATTACCGTGACCTATAACATCATACTGATATGAATATATGCTAACTTAACAGAAGTCTCAATATCAATAAAGCGTAACATATTCAATAACAAACTCAGATATAATAAAACGATAAAACCTAGACATATCTAAAGAATAAAACTAACATAACAAAGTCCCATAACTTAACAACAAGTATATAACTAAGCAAAACATACAGATACGGTCGCCTTTCACATCTTTTTTTCTTTTTGTTATTAAAAAACTTTATTTTTTTAATTTTATTTCTTTAAAACTTTGTTTGTTTTAAAAAACTTTTATTTATTTTTAATTTTATTTCTTTAATTTTTTGTTTTAAAAACCTTATTATTTATTTTTAATTTTATTTCTTTAAAACTTTTTGTTTTAAAAAACTTTTATTAATTTTTAATTTTATTTCTTTAAAACTTTTTGTTTTTTGTTTTTTTTTAAAAAAAACTTAATTTTTTACTTTATTTCTTTAAAACTTTTGTTTTTACTAAAATTTATTCTTTTTATGTATTATAACGTTAAAAAATTACATTTTTACATAAACTAAACCAGTAAAACAGTAAAATCAGTAAGTCAAACCAACATACCCCGCCCTCCCCAACCCATCCTTGATATATAGAATCTACTGATCTAACATCTATTGACCTCTTGATCTATTAGGATAACAGCTAACATAACAAAGTTTTACCCCCGATAAAGTTAAACTACGAACATTACATACTTAACACACAACATCCGCATGAATAAGCAGCCAGTACTAACATCTTAAACAACAAAGTTCACATAGTGGGGAGTAAAAACAAAGGTTTTCCATTTTTTATACATATAATTTTCAATGAAAGAAGCACAAATATAAGTACATAAAAACATATAAGTTGTATTTTAAATTATGTTAATTTCGTCTAATCAGGGGGACAACTATGATTTCTGCGATAAAGTGAGGCAAGTCTATATATTATCTCAGAGATTCAACTCCATCTGATATAATGTAAGCATAAAAACAACCTGGCAGCTCTAAAACCATTTTTATGGCATATTTTGGTTCAACAGCACTTCAATCGTTCACGCCAGAGAGAAGTAAAGCGTATCCAAATGCCTGATAGTATTAACGCAATCCTGTAATTCGCATTATACGGTAAACCACATGTTCAGTGTAAATATCATAGATTAACACCCATGAGCTATTATGATTAAGTTCTCGATATGTCGACCCTTTCAAAGGATGAGGCTATTAATTCGTTTTTCATTTAACCAGCCGTAATATTTTCCGATGAATGAACAGTGAAAGCTTATTACACGTACGAAGGTTACACAATCGTTGGGTTTCCAATAGTTGCGTACATCAATACTTTTAACATTATCAGATGCGGTGAAAACAACATCTATTCTATTATAACCTCTCATACTGTCACCTCTGATAGATATTTCATCAGGAAGCGATGCATCAGATGACACATACTCAGCCTTTACCCAAGCTTCCGCTGTATCGATAATCTCGAGGAATTCTTCAACCGAAATGAATAAAGGTCTATTACTTGCACCTCCGAATGGGATGCAGGTAATATATCGCTTTCCATTCGTTTTACGAAAAAATACAAATGACACATCGTAGGGTATTACGAAGGTCCTCGTAAAGATATCACTAACATGCTCAGGAGCAGAAATAGAGGTCATCATAGCTGCACAGTGAAAAATGTCTTACTGAGGAAATTCGTGTGTATAAACAAGTTCCTAAAAGGTAAACGAAGATTTCTTTCTTTCGACCCAATCAGAAGCAAGTGAACAGTCAATATGACGAATGAACCGAACACATATCGGTTCAAATAAGTCCATGTAGAAGCTTTCCCTAATCGTTTCTACTCGTGTTTGTATTTTAATGTTCAGGTTTTACATTCGATTCATTTTCCATTCGTATTGTAATTTTCCAAAGCCAAGGTCTACGATCCCCGCAATTCGTTTCATTTTGTATATGTATTTTCCTGTTTCATTAGAGTTCTTAGATACAAGTCGAGTTTCATACTCGGGTCTTACATGCAATTCGTTTCAAGGCTGTATTTGTAAATTCCTGTTTCATTAGAGTTATCAGATACAGGTCTAGAAAAATTGTTCTAACTCCTCCCACTTTTCGAAACATTACGCAATGAATATGATTTTTTAACAACGTTTTATGCTGACGTAACAAAGTTTTAGCATTAATAAAGCTTACTTAACTCATCTGATCTATGAATATATGCCACTTCGACAAACCTGACAACACCCTTAAAATGAATAAACTGTAACGGTTAACAAAGTTCAACACTTAACAACAGATAAAAGTAACTAACATAGCAATACAACAGAACGTAACCTATTAACACTTTTATCAAGTATATCTCACATAACAATGTTAATTTATATTAACATGGTATATTTAACAAAAAAATTTATCACAAACATTGTTAATTATCACGGCTGAATCAAACGAATATCACTCTAAACGTAATAAAGTTCCCACATCAAATAAAGCTAACATAGCCACAAACATGAACACTAAGAATAAATTGTACAACGACAAACCTAACACCACCGACTTACACCACGAATAAACTGTTATCAAATGATACAAATGTTCCATACCTTAAACAACCAGTAAAGTAACTAACATTTGCATGCAATACGTACCCTTTCACTTTTTGTCAAGCATATCTCTACATATTACGTTAATCTTACATTGACACATGTATACTTAGCAAAATGTATCATAACCTTTGTCAGCTTCTCATACATAACGCAACGAATATACGGCTACGTGACAAAGTTTTTTAGCCATTATCATAGTAATATTTAAACAAATTCATCATAACCTTACTAAATATCATATCCCCAACAAATAATTGCAAACAATAACAACGTTTTATCCAAACATAACATAAAAATAAAGTTTAATCCAAATAAAATCAGAATAAAAAGTTTTGAATAAATATACCATAGTAAAGTGTAATAGTTACCGATTTAAAGCTGTAAAATCATAAATCAAACCGCCCACCCCGCCCTCCCTAACCACCCATCCATGACCTTATTGATCTATCGATCTATTGATTCAGATCACATATCGAGTATCATTTTCGGATAAACATGTACAAAATTAAGTTTTTTTACCATACTAACCACGAATATATGCTAACGTAACATTGTTTTCACATTAATAAAGCTAAACATAGCATTACCAGAACTAAGAAATATTTGCAATGACAAAAGCCTAAGACCATTACGCCCGAATAAACCACTAACATTAACAAAGGTTCCATACTTAACAGAGTAAAGGTGACCTAATATACAACATAACGTAATCTATTCATGCGTTTATCAAGAAAATCGCTAATTTATCATGTTGTTAAATTTTTTTTTAACCCATTTAAATAAAACTTAATTGATTTTACGACGCATTTCGAGTATCATTTCGTATAAACATACCACAAAAAAAAAATGAGTTTATATACTAACCAGCGAATATATGCCAACAAAATAATGTTTTCACATTAATAAAGCTAACATAGCATCATATGAACTAAGAAAATAATGTACAACGACAAACCTAACACAACTTACGCACGAATAATCTGTTAACATTAGCAAAATTCCACACTTAATACCATAAAGTTTAGCTAACATTGCGTACAAGATGCAGCATGATAAACCCTACGAGTGTCATTTATATGTTTTTTCCGTAAAACGAATGGAAAGCGATATATTACCTGCATCCCCCAATTGGAGGGGCAAGTAATAGACCTTTATTCATTTTCGGTGAAGAATTCCTCAAGATTTATCAATACAGCGGAAGCTGGGTAAAGGCTAAGTTTGTGTCATCTGATGCATCGCTTCCTGATGAAATATCTATCAGAGGTACAGTATGAGAGGTTTTAATAGAATAGATGTTGTTTTTCACCGCATCTGATAATGTTAAAAGTATTGATGTACGCAACTATTGGAAACCCAACGATGGTGTTACACTCGTTCGTACGTGTATAGGTTTTACTGTTCATTCATAGGAAAATATTACAGCTTTGGTTAAAATGAAAAACGAATTAATAGCTCATTTTAAAGAGGTCGACATACTCGAGGACTTAATTCATATAGCTCATGGTGTAATCTATGATATTTACACTGAAACATGTGGTATACCCTATAATCGCGATATAAGAAGTGCAGCTAACTAACTATCAGCATGGAAGTTTTACTTCTCTCTGGCCGTGAAAACGGATGAGTGCTGTTGAGACGCAAATATGCTAGATAAATGGGTTAGTTGCTGCAGGCTCTTATTTCTACTTTACATCATTTCAGATGGAGTTGAATCTCTGGAGAAATATATAGAACTTGTTCAATTTATACAGAATCCTATGTCCGTCTGATTAGACGAATTAATATATTTAAAATAAAACATATGTTTTTATGTATTTATTTAATGTTCTTTTCATTGAAAATTATATGTTATAAAAAATGAAAACTTGTTTTACTTCCTGATTATGTGAACTTTGTTGCTTAAGATGTTAGTGCTGGCTGCTTATTCATGCGGATGTTGTTTGTTAAGTATGTTATGTTCGTAGTTTAACTTTATCAGGGATAAAACTTTGTTATGTTAGCTGTTATCCTATAGATCACGAGGTCAATAGATCGTTGATCAGTAGATTCTATTATCAAGGATGGGTTAGGGAGGGCGGGGTAAGTGGTTTGATCACTAATTTAGTTTTACTGGTTAAGTTTACGTAAAAAGGTAATTTTTTTTACGTTATAAACATAAAAAGAATAAAAATTTTAGTAAAAACAAAAGTTTTAAAGAAATAAAGTTAAAAATTAAGTTTTTATAAAAAAAAACAAAAAACAAAAAGTTTTAAAGAAATAAAATTAAAAATAAATAAAAAGTTTTAAAGACATAAAATTAAAAATAAATAAAAGTTTTTTAAAACAAAAAGTTTTAAAGAAATAAAATTAAAAATAAAAAAAAGTTTTTTAAAACAAAAAGAAAAAAAGATGTGAAAGGCGACGTTCTGTATGTTTTGTTAGTTACTTTACTGTTGTTAAGTATGGAACTTTGTTAATGTTAGTTGGTTATTCGTACTTAAGATATATTAGGTTTTATCGTTGTATATTATATTCTGAGTTCTGGTTATGATATGTTAGCTTTATTGATATGAAGACTTTGTTACGTTAGCATATATTCATTGATCAGTATGATGTTTAGGTCAGGTAATGATAAATTTTTGTTAAATGTCACGATATTAATGTAAAAATAGCAGGGATATGTTAGAGAAATGTTTGAGAAAGTGTGAATAGGGTACGTTTTGACGCGATGCTAGTTACTTTACTGTTGTTAAGTATGGAACTTTGGTAATGTTAACTGCTTATTCGTGCTTAAGATATGTTAGGTTTTGTCATTGTATATTATTTTCTGAGTTCTGGTTCTGATATGTTAGCTTTATTGATGTGAAGACTTTGTTACGTTAGCATATATTCGTTGGTCAGTATGATGTTATGTGAGGTAATGATAAATTTTTTGTTAAATGTTACGGTGTTAATGTAAAAATAACAGTGATATGTTAGAGAAATGTTTTGAGAAAGTATGAATAGGGTACGTTTTGTTGCAATGTTAGTTATTTTCCTGTTGTTAAGTATGGAACTTTGTTAATGTTAGCTATTTATTCGTGCTTAAGATATATTAGGCATTGTTCGTTGTATATTATATTTTGAGATCAGGTCAGGATATGTTAGCTTCATTGATGTGAAAACTTTGTTATGTTAGCATATATTCATTGATCAATATGATGTTTAGGTAAGGTTATGTTAAATTTTTGTTAAATGTTACGCTGTTAATGTAAAAATAAAAGTGATATGTTAGAGATATGTTTGAAAAAGTGTGAATAGGGTTCGTTTTTGTTGCAATGTTAGTTACTTTATTGTGTTAAGTATGGAACAGTGTAATGAAAGCTGTTTATTCGCCTTAGATATGTTAGGTTTTGTCGTTGTATAATATATTCTGAGTTTCGGTTGACGATATGTTTTGCTTTATTGATGTGAAGACTTTGTTACGTTAGCATATATTCAAATGTTGTTTATATGTATTTATTTTTACGCTTTATGTTTATCCAGAAATGAAATTAAAAACTAAAAGTTTTAAAGAAAGGAAATTAAAAATAGATAAAAGTTTTTTAAAAACAAAAAGTTTTAAAGAAATGAAATTAAAAAATTGAAAATAATAAATAATAAATAATCAGTGCAGCACTGATTTATTAAATGAATATTTACTACATCAGTTTCGCGCTTGTTCGTTTCTGTATGCATTGTTAGTTAATTTACTGTTGTAGTATGGAACTTTTGTTATTGTAACAGTTTATTCGAGCGTAAGGTATGTTAGGTTTTGTCTTGTACATTATATTCGTAGTGAGTTGATGCTATGTTTGCTTTTATTGATGTGAATACATTGTTACGTTAGTAATATATTCATTGATCAGTATTACAATTACAGAACATTACAATAAAATTTTGTTAAAATATCTTTGACTATGTTAATGTAAAATATCCATGAGAAGTTACAAAAAAAGTGTGAGTAGGGTGTGTTAGGTTGTTCGTTGTACATTAACTCTTAGTTTTGATTATGAACGCCTAGCATTATTGATGAAAGCTTTGTTACGCTAGCATATATTCATTGATCAGTATGATAATTAGACTAGGTTATGATAAAATTTTGTTAAATATTACTATGTTAAATGTAAAAATAATCCAGGGTTGGGTAGGGGGAGGGGTAAGTTGTGTGTTTGATTACTGATTACAGGTTTAGGTATGTAAAACACAAATTTCCTTTAAGTTTTAATATGAAAGATAAAATTTTAGTAAAAACAAGCTGTTTCTAGCGTATAGGCAAGATAAGTGAAAATTTTGTTTTACGT
>JABUQX010042621.1:10000-15158 GCA_015478945.1 Trachelipus rathkii
AATGCCCGACCGTTGCGGGGCGGCAGTTACATAGTATACGGTAGTGGAGACGTAATGGAAATTGCTATCCGTCATTTGTCACGTGATGAATGTATGGAGATAGTAGCATTGGCAACAGAGTAGCACTGCCATAGTGACCTCGGATGTAGGTTCAACTTTGCATACACAAGCATCGGAAGAGTCGTACATCGGTACGAGGAGACCTACGAATACCACAGAAGACCGGTGAAGGGCAGAAGACGCTCTTCCATACGTCGTGAAAACGGATTTATACTGCTACGCGCATTGAGAGAGCGCTTCACAACAGCAAGAAGATTCCAGAGACAGGTACATGGAAGAGGTGTAATACTGATTCGGTTAGCAGACGGCTTCACAAACACGGGTATCGGCCACGAAGACCTGCAAGAGGGGCTACCTCTCAGGAGATGGTCATCGTACAGCGAGGGTCGCTTAAGCACGTTTACATATCCACTTGCCATTCCAGCAGTGGGGACTTTTCCTATTTATGGACGAGTCCAGATTCAACCTCTACAGTTCCGATCGACATCCAAGAGTGTATCAGCTACCCAACGAACGATATGTAGCATCCAAGGAGAGGTGCCATTCGGTTGTGGGTCAGTTATGATCTGGAGAGGAATTTCGCTAACTTTCCGTACCAACCTTCACATCCTTCTCGAAGGGTTTCTGACCACCGCAAAATACATTACGAACATTCTTGAATCTTATGTCATACCATATGCTCGCTATATCGGTCCGGGGTTCATCCTTATGCAAGGTAATCGTCAACTTCACGCGACCAGATATGTACGCGAATACATACAGGAGGTTCAAATAGACACGTTCAGGTGGCCCACGTACAGTCCGAGGAACGAGGACTTTCACAGCTTAACCCACCCACATTGACCTTGAATTACCTTTGGCGAGTCCTGGTCGACTTATGGGAGACAATCCGTCATTATGAAATACGAAACCTTATATCCAGCATAGGACGGCAACCCAAGGCCGTCATTACGTCAAGAGGTGGTCATACACGGCACTGAGGCACCATCAACACATATTATGGACAACCCATGTACCTGTAGATTCACGCCCGTTTGCGTCATACACCTCTATATTCATAGGTGGGTACGATAACGAAAAAATTTTCACGATAACCAATAAATCGATAACGAAACCCCATCGTCGAAAACCGATATTCGATGACTATCGATAAATTTATCTCCGATAAAATGACAACCGATAAATCGATAAATCTTAAATTCCGAACTTGCGAAAACGATATTGATATTTTAAATAAAAATCCAAATTTTTATTTTTTATTGTAAATAAAAAAGCTTGGTTAACCTTTCATTTATGGATAATTCCTTTAGACTATTTGGTTTTACTACAGACATAGTAAGGTAAAATAGTTTTATCTTACCATGTTGTAACTATTTTATATTACTGTAAAGTAAGATAAAATAGTTTAAAGGACTTATCAATTCAGTTCTTCAGCATTTGCATGTTCCCTTTCATAAATATGAGCATGTTAAAGTTTTCATCTGACAATGAACTCTCTGTAAATATCCTTGCCAAAGGGAGAGCAATCACCCCACTGCGGCGCTTGACAGCATTTTAGTGTTGTACCTCAAGAAGAGATCAATGAGCACCTTCTCACTGTTGAAAGCTGGGTCTGCCAGGCTGTATGTCCTGGACAGGTGCGAGAAGTTTTGTACCTGGCTGACATTTGATAACCCTGACCTTCAGTGTAATCATCTACATCCCAGATGCTAGAGTAGTAGACCACCGTCTCCAAGTCCTCGGAAAAGCTTCTGCTGGTATTGATGGCGTTCTCCAGGTCAGCACGCTGCAATAGCACCACCACCATCAGGGCTTTGACCTCTGACCTTTTGACCTCTGTTTCATCAAAAGCCCTCATCCACATCAGGCGAAACTTATGATGGAAGGCAGTGGCCAGAAGGCACTCCTCATTCTCAAAGGTGCTGGCAAACCTCCTGTCTATATCAGCAATGAGGGTGTTGACCAGGGGCTAGCAGAACCGAAAATTGAAGTTGGTCTTCAAGTCGGTAGGCTCCTTTTTGGTCACAATAAGGGTGGGGATCAGTCAGCCCTGGTAGCAATGCCTCTCCCCTTGGACCTGATACAATGCAACGGCAACTGGTGCCAAGAGCAACTAACACCTTCCTACCCGACAGCTAGTGAGAGACTGAAGATGAGCGAACAGACATGCGCATGATACGATTGTTGGCGGAACATGGCTTGCTCCTCTTCTTAATTGGAGGCAAAGAATAAAAATATCGATTATCGCTAGTTTGAAACAAAAATATCGCGATACCGATAAATCGATCTAATGATTTTATTTGATAACGGATAACCCGATATCGTTATCGCGATAAATTATCACGATAATTTATAGCTATAACTCCCACCTATTCCTATATTCTCCGTACATGTTTTATAAGGTCGTTCCCATACCCCTTTGTACCCATATGTGTTTATCTTATGTCTCTCGACATGTATAAACCATATTAAACAGATCGTGGTCTACTTTCACATCTTTATGTACCTTTTCTTCAGTGGTGAGATAAATTTGCGGGTATTATTATTGATTATCTAATTATTTATTATTAATTTTATTATTATTTCATTATTTATTATTATGTAATTATTATTATTATTATTATTTAATTATTATTATTATTATTAGTATTGATTATTATTATTTTATTATTATTATTTTATTATTACTATAATTATTATTATCATTTTATATTAATTTAATATAATATAATATATATATAATATAATATATATATAATATTATATATATATATATAATATACGTCATAATATATTGTATATTATATTATAATACTAATATATTATTTAATAAAAAATAATTATATATATATATATTTATGAACACATGGGAACGTTTTACTAAAATGAATAAAATTCTGTCTTTGGTGATTTCTTTTGTTTTTTTTTAAATGGAAAAAACAAATTCATAGTTTGTGTTTTTTTTGTATTTTTTTGATTTTTTCAGATTCATGACGTCACGCGAAAAGGAAAAAAACGAGCTCTTTTTTTTTTTAAAGATTCATTATATATTATATTTGAAGTGATTTATTCAATATATGTAAATCAAAATCTTAAAATATGGCGCTATTGGTACCTACTGTCCACAATGAGAACAGGCACAATGAAACAGCAACTCTAAAGAGTGCGGGTTTCAAAGCAATAGTTTGTTGAAAAATTGAAAAATATGTATAATAAAAACTACATCGTATACATATCCATAAAATTCCATATATAAATCTATAGAATACCTATATATATATTACTATGATTAATCTATGTATTTAATTAATATATAAATATATTAATTATTATAAGGCATCAATATATTAAATATATATTATATATATATATATATTATATATATATATAGTATATTATATATATAAGATATATATTAAATAATATATTTCTATTGAGTATTTTTTATATATTTTTAAGTATGTCTTAGAATAAATATATATAAAAACTATATATATATAATATATATTAATATATACAATTATCGATATTGAGAATCGGATAATTTTAAGGTGAATAAGGTGACGATTAATACTTAATAGCAGGGATGGCACGAAAAAAATCAAATGAAAAAAAATCAACTGATTTTTTTACTTGATTTTTTTTTTTTTATAAAAAAATCATGATTTTTTTTTTATTTTTTATTTTTTTAAAATTTTTTTTTTTTTTTTTTTTTTTTTTTTTTTTTATTTTTATATATTCCTATGTGATTTAATTTAATAGAAATAAAGAAGTTAAAATAAAACTATATATAATTAGGGTTCGTTTCTTAATATATTTTGTTTTCAATTTTCAAACAAACTATTGGCATTGTAACCCGTAAGTCTGTAACATTCTTAAGTGTTGCAGTTTCAGTGTTTAAATTGTAAGATTTTGAGCCCAGAGCTTGGGCCTTGGGTTAAAAATTGAAATTTGAAAATTGAAAATTGATGCTGACTAATTATATATATTGTTTTTGAATAATATCGTATAATAGATATGTCAGGCCAGTATTTGAATATTGTCTCAATATTTAGCACCCTTTATAGAAAAGACATAAGATATGCTGGAGGTAGGCGCAACATAAAGGCAACGAGGAGGAGAATGTTTGGCTTGATTGTGGTATGAGAATAGAGTGAATTTGCTAGAATAGCATGCGCGCTTCTTAAGTATATTATCTTATTTATTTATTAATTATGGGTGACTTGGGACTATTCTAGAGGATTCAATGCTATTTTTAATTATTAATATTTATGGTTAACTGAACTGTATACAAATTTGATTTTAATATAGCAATTAAGTATAATTCTTATTTTATGAGGTTAAACTGAAACATTCTAGAGGGGCATAATGCGGCTTCTTAATTATTCACTTTTTATTGGTTGAACTGGACAGTCTAAAAAGGACCACGCGGCTTCTTAAGTATTATCTTGATTAGACGTTGATGGACATTTAGATTGGGATCAAATGCGGCTCTTAATGCATTAATTTTTAATTATTATTCTTAATTGTTGACTGATGACAGTCTAAATAGTCAATATGCGTGCTTCTTAAGATGATATATTCTTAGTTTATTCTTGATAATAAGGTTTGACCTGGGAGCCTCAGAGGGACAATGCGGCGTCTTAATCAGTAAATCATATCGATTTTATTGGTGCGCTGAGCGAGAACAGTCACTAAATACAGAACATATAACGGCTTCAGTATCATATGTAATTCTTAATGATATTATGGATTATACTTGACAGAGTCCTCTAGAGGGGTTAATTGCGCGTTCTTAATTTACTTATATCGTTTCACATTGATGTAATTTAACTGATAGTGTTGAATAGGAGCATGAGTCTTAGATAGGCCAATGGCGGCTCTGAATATAGAATTTATTTACTTTTAATTAAATTAATTAGGATTGATGGACAGTATAACGAGGCCCAATGCGGCTATTTTAAATATTACATATATAATATAGGATTTGTATTAACTGGGACCAAGTCTAGAAGCACACCATATGGCCTTCTTAGTTATAAGAATTACATATACCTTAATACTTAATTATTATATTAAAAATTGCTGCAATTTTATA
>JABUQX010042622.1:0-12500 GCA_015478945.1 Trachelipus rathkii
AACAAAGAAAGATCTAATGCATGAATTTACATTAATGACTCAATCAAAGTTTTATTAGAGCTACATGAAAAATTCCTAACAGCAAAGAAAGGACTGGTCTTATTTGTGATAAGATAGGTGAAATTATTTTAATCCTGTCGAGAAATATTAATTTTAACTTATTCCAACATTCTTATTCGCTGAAATCCAGAGTTAGTATGAACCAGACGAACGAATTATGCTCATGCATAGGAAAGTCTATAATTTTTAAAACCTCTATAGATTTATTCACGAAAAAAAAGTGTTCAACTGAATCATATTTGGAATAATTAAATAGACTCGAAGAATAGACCTAACTAATATAGAATTTATAGAAAGACCAATAAATACGGTTAGACTAACAATAATGTAAAAAGGACATTGAGCATATACATATAAAAATTAATTTTTAGGTATTATTTATTACTTTCTTAAGCAGATTACGCAGAATCAATTCAATATATAAAAATGTAAAATTGATTTTAAAGATCGTACAATGAGGCAGATAAATGGCAAAGGTTGTTTCATAGTAAAAATGAGAATATATCCAATATTTTTTACGTGATTATGTAAATTGGGTTTTCATAATCAAAATAATTATAATTAAAATTATAATTATATTGATTAAATCACAATGGTAGCAATAGATAAAAGACTAAATGTTAGACTGAAATAGTGCTTAATATACCAATCATGGAAAAAAATATTAATTATTTTATAATTAAAGTTAAAATATATTTTTAATGCTTTGTTAAATTTATTGTTTAAAATTGGTATTTTTCACGGCTTTTACCCATAATAGCAACATATATTTTCTTATTCAATTCTAGGCCATTTCTATCATCTCTTTCATGTAAATTTAATCCGTTGCATTTAGTTGATTAAGACAGAACAGTGATCTTAGTGATTTTGAATGGCGACAAAAATAAACTTAGTGACTTTGAAAATTGGACAAAAAGACGTTCTATTGTTTAAAATACGAATGGATGAATTTTTGATACTTCTTAAGAAAAAAAATTAATATCATATATAAAAACAAATTTCGTAAATGAAAAATTGAGAATATTTTCTTGTTCATCGCCGAGACAAGTAAAATTTCAGGCATTAAACGTTTGGATAGATCCTTTTATTTAAGATTATTTATTATAATATTGCCACACCAACTGTCTTAACCACTATCTACCTATGCAAGATAAGTCATTGGATACAAAAAAAATTATATCGATATACAAATTATCTCGCATTCAGATAAAAGGTATGACAACTGAATTGGGAATGAAAAAAAAATTATCGATTTTTATATTTTGACCCTTTAGTTGGATTTTTTTATTCCGTGATAAGCAATATTTTGCGGATATGAAAAACCTATGAAAGAGAATTAGACGAATAAGAAAATCATTGAATGTGTCAATTTTTTCGAGTAATTTGCCGATAAGGGTTGGTGTGTTCGATATACAAATGTCGTCGACATGTGATTTATATTTACAATTGACAAAGCCAAACAGGAGAAGAGAAAAGGTAAAACTCTGAATAACTGTATAAGTAAACCGTCAAAATGCATTATTTAGTTTTTGTTGAATAAGTTTCAATAGAAATTTAATGAATATTACTGCTCAAATTTAAGTGAAGATAGATACAACATATTTCCACAAATAAAGATCCTTCATTAATGATTCAGTTTAATTCTTAAAACTATAAATTATATTCAAAATCCAGATTTTTTTTCGTAACTTGAAATAAGTTCAATTTAGCAAGATTATTAATTAATTCATATATATATTTATTATTTAGTATTATTATATATTTCCATATATATAATTATATATTATTATTTATTATATATATTATTATATTATATTATATCCAATATTATTATTATATTATTTTATTATTTTATATTCATATATTGATATTACAATGTCCAGTATTATATAATTATTAATTTTGCATATTATAAATAATTAGTTATTATTCATTATTATTTATTATTAATATTAATTATATTATTAATATTATTATTATTTATTATGATCTATTATCATTATAATCATTATTATATTATTAATTAATTAATATTATCTCCATTATTATTATTTATGCATTTATATATCATATTTGTATTATTATTTATTAATATGTATTATATTATACATTTTGTTATGATTGCAATAGTCTTTTTCTCCCTATATCATTTCCTTGAATAAGATATTATAATTATTATCATATTAATATTACATTTATATTATATTCATTATATTAATTTCAGAGTGTATTATTTATTTAAAGATTTGTATTATTATTTTTCTTATAATATTATTTAATTAATTCAACTTTGATGTTGAATAGTTCCACATATTACAATTGCAATTTTAATTCAAATTAATATTTAAATTATTAATCCTATTCATTAATATTATATTATTATTATTACTTATTATTTTATTCAGATATTCATTTATTATTATTATCATATTATTATTGATTTCTTTCAGATATATTATTATATCAGGATATATACTAATTATTCAGATATTAGATATTACATTATATGCTATTATTATTATTATTATTCATTAATTATTATAATGATTATTTATATTGATATATTATATAGTATCAATCATTATTCCATGGGTACAGCTTATTAAGCAACACGATTTTATTCCAGATATTATTAATATTCTTATTAATTTTCCAAAATATTATTATTATTTCCAGATATTATTATTATATAGTATGATATCTCTATATTTAATTATTATTAACTTTTATTTTGTATATATTGTATTATGAATATATTATTATATATATTATGATTTCAGATACATTTATTATATCATTATATGTCTTAATTACTTCTTATTATTATTATATTATTTTCCAAAATATATTATTTCATGTAATCAGTATTAATAGAAAGTATAAACAAAGCTGGTCTGTCGTTTCTTAATAAAGTATCACCAATAGCAGGTAATAAAGTATTTATGCTGTGTATACTTTATATTATCTTATAGTATTAATATAGTATATCATATATATCATACTATGCATGCAACATTGCTTTATAAATATGTTAAATGGATAGGTTCATGGAGTTCATAAATATTTAGTCAAGCAGTAGCTCAAATTTGTATTTGTAGAGTAAATTTCGAGGTAGAATATGTTGTTGTTTGATTCAGTTAAACCATACTGAAATCTAATTCAATTTCTATTTAAAGAATCATTTTAAAAAGATGAAATTTGGTGGAATATATTATGTAATTTTTTTTTCTTCATTTCAGTTGTTTTTGTTTTTTTTATGTGTGGGTAAAATAATAGGTAATGAGATTTTTTGACATATTTCGAAAATTTTACTTTATGGTGTTGGGAACCCTAAATCCTCCTATACGAGCGTTGGAAATTCAAGAAAGTATTATTCCCAGTATTATTAGGAAAAAATTTTGGTAATTGAGTCGGAGCTAAGCTTATATCGAAAAATCTATAATTTTTTTTCCTCGATAGTACTTTTTTTTTTTTTTCTTAATATTTTCCCCATCGCAAGATTACGAAAATACGGTGTCATATCAAAGCTTTCCGTTGATGTCCGAAAACTTCGTACTAGGTTAAAATTTTTGCCAAGTGTAGACATAATGATATTAATACTGTTTATATATTAAAAAATTATACAACAGAATAAATGGGATTCCCTAAACCGAAATAATAACCTGTTCTAAGAAGTTTATTTGTGTGCAAAGTTGATTGAAAGTTACAGAAATAAACGATCATGTGTTAAAAATATAAATCGATAGGTTTTATATACGCTTTGTTCTACCAATAATCGAATTCTTATTCGAAAGAAGGTTGGTAAGTACTGTTGATTGGCATATATATGATTATTCATCTATAATAAATATTGGGAGATATAAGGAAAATGCATTGATATAGTTTGGAAAAGGAGTTATTAATGACATGGAGAAATACTGTTACTATACTATCGATATTCTGATAGGCCGATTCTTTTCCGCATTCTAATGGGGCAAATTTTCCCCAGTCTTCGGTACATTAATGATATAATACAAAGGATGCAGATGGACCATTGTATCGCGCATCCCCTGTGTTGTTGTTACTAAAAATTATCTAATACTATACCAATGATATCGAAAAATGTAATATAAAGGCAATGGCTAAGGTTTTAAAACCAATCCAAATATTTTACTCGTTTATAATCAACAAAAATACGAAAAATAATAAAGTATGTGAACTACGTTACTAGAAGCTTATATCGAAATTTACCATGCCACCCAAGAATCACTACATATTTCGTTTATACTAAATGAGTCTACGGATACATACCGATGTTATCCAGATTTTACTTTAAAACTGTTAATAAGTGAAGTTTTTAATACGCGGTCTGAAAAAAAATCTATTTTTTTTTAAAGTGAACGGTCAGGTTTGAAATGGTAAGTTAGCACATCCACTAGTGTTTATATCAAAAATTGCCTACATGAAGGCTATATTTATAAGCAACGTTATTACGTTGCTTTCATGTATATTTCCTTTTTCGTTGAAGTATCAGATGGTTATTGAAACTTTGTTATATCAAGATGTTACTTATGTAATAGCCTACTATAAAACTTATTATATCTAGACTAAATGAAATCCTAGAACAGATTATTAAAACTAAATACGAATACATTTATAAAGCAACGTAATATTCGTTGATTTTCATATATTTTTTATATCGTCAAAGTATATTCTTGAGACTTAATTTTAAGTTATAAGATAGACATATTTATGTGTATATGCTAACAGCCCCATCAACTATGGGTCCTAGAACCGGAAATATAAGAAAAAAAACATAGAAATTGGATATATTTTAATACGATCAGGATATGGCACCGCTATTTTTAAGTCATCTACATGGACGAAGAATATAAAAAAAAAACGATTTAGAAACACATATGATAATTTGTCAGATACGCAAATTCGACTATTATCATCAAAAACTTCGTTTAAACAACTAGATGCGACATACTTTGGCACCGAGAAGACTCTAATTTCATGGAAAACATATATTGAGCGAGTGATTGACTATCCCAACACAGTTTGTATACCTCGATTGATCATAAAAAAATATTGAAATCTCAATAACAATTACTTGCGATTAACCTATATTAAATTTTTTGTATGTTACTAATTAAGCGCTTTCAACCATGCTATTATTGCAAGTGGAAAGTGAAAGAAACTAGATTATTATCATTGTTTACTATTTTCTATAGTATGAGCATAATTGGAATGTGATTACAGATCTAATTGAAAACATCCTGCTGCTTTGGTAATCTTATCATAGTTATTGTAACAATTCAACTAGATTTTAGTTTAAAGTCAGACGAAAAAATTAAGTGGTCAACATGTAGGATACGACTGTTTGATATTGGTAATTGAATGGAAATAAAGTTAATAAATTTAAAAAAAATAGAAGAAAAAAAGTTACAAACTTCACCAGTTGATATGTAGTAATGAAAGAATGGCATGTGAGTTAAGTTTGGGACATAGAGGTGGATAAGGAGGAAATGAGAACGGTGTGGAAACATCAGAAGAGCTCTACTAAAATTGAGGAGGAAGTTAGCTACTAGAGGGTTCAGAGAAAGTTCCTTGGAATTTCGATAGCATAAGAAATTAAGGCAGTATTTCGACTACCAGAATGACATTAGAAAAAGTCTTGCATTATTCGCAGGCATACACCAGTTTTCACATCTTGAAAGCATTGAAATATATATATTATTAACAATTCTTTCAGATAACATGAATAAAAATTTCTTTTATCTGAACGAACTACTTCAAGTCTTGTGCAAATGAGAAACAGACAAAGCCGAAAAAGCCTCAGAATCTTAAACCAAATATTAAATCTTTATTTATATAAAAACACCATATATATATATATATATATATGTAATATATAGCTATATATATACTATAAAATATATTATATAAATAAATATACTAGTATTTATATTATATATAATTATATAACATAATATATAGTTATAGCTTAATATATATATATAATATCTATATTATACTATATATAGTATTATATATATATAATTATATAATTATATATATAGTATATATTTTCAAAGAAGTTGACTCAACTCCAGTATCAGTTGCCGTTTCAGTCAGAAGTTGAGTAAGCTACTGTTTGTTGCATCTTTTTCACACCATTATAATTTATTATTCATCTTGCTCAGCATATTTATTTTCGTTGCACTGAACAAGCATTCTACCGAACCAAAGACTGCTACTAAACCAAGCGTTTCCTAACGATTCAACTATTCTTGCTGAATATTTCTTTCAACATCTCGATAGCTGTTATAGCTACCGTGCATCATTGATCTTTCCGACTGAATTCGCCGACGTTCAAGATTGCTTATGGTTTCCTTTTTTTATTTTTTGTATATAATATTTATTGATCTATAATAAACATAGCTGTTTATCCCTCTTTCTTTCACACCCTTGTTTTCTTTATTCTTCATTCATCCTGAATCACATTCAGGTATTATATTTGATTCGGCCCTTCTCCTTCCCATCCCATGAATTGACATCAGACGAGAATTCGAACGGACGGGGTGGTCCACCAACTGAACCTTCCTTTAGATAAGTTTAGATTCTCTTCTTATCCTTCCCGGGGTTTCCCACTATAAATACGTCCCACACTCCCTTACTCTCCCCAACAACATCACCAAAAATAAAAACAAGAAATAGAATCTTCCTAAAAACAACATAACATAACCACATAGGCAACTAATTCAAGAAGCACCACATATCCTGAAAATCACAGCACAAACCCCAAATTTTAACGAATATGACTCCATCTATACACCACAAATCCTTAAAAACACCATACACTTTAAAAAAACCCTTATACCACACTCACTCATACACACAAACCAGACCAACTACTAAACTCACAACATCACTTAATAACACAACCAAAATCCATTATTTCACCACAATGATCAATAAAAAGCTCCACAACATAATAAACTTATACACTCCTCATCACACCTCGCCACACAGCCCCAACAACTATGCATCAAATCTTCCACCCATCTCAAACCTCCCAAACATCATAATGGGAGGAGATTTCAATTCCTATCACCCGACATGGTACAAAGAAAAAAAGGCAGGCCATAGAGAAACGCACCTAGTATCAAATTTAGATCACCTAAACATCCTTAACATTGAAAATTTCCACATCAGAAATCCACCCCAACCTAACTAGTCAAACACATCATTATGTTATCCAAACCTCCTTACAAAACTTCAACAGCAAACACAAACTGAACTAAATTTCGATTACCTCCCCATAATCATAAAATACTAAGAAAACTAACCATTCCTTCAGAAAAACATATACAAACTCCAAATAAGCAAAATTATTAGAACATATAGACAACAACACACAACCAATAATTATCACTAACAGCACAAAACTAAATATAACTACCCAAAATTTCACGTCAACAATTCAAAACGCCGCAAACCAAAACATTCACGGGGATACCTTAAAAAAAAATATAACTGAAACCTTACACACTGAAAACTTCAATCTTGATTTTTTAACCACGCAATACTTACTTAAAAAAAAACAGTCAAACAAACACAACAAACTAGAATACAAATTTCAATAATTTTAAACACTCCAAAATCACTAACCTAACCAAAACACTCAGATCAAACAACTTTCAAATATTTAAAAAACATTGCCTAACAAAAAAAAACTTAACTACAAAACAAACAATAACAACAGTAACTGCAACATATATTTGACGCCCAACATGGGACTGCCTAAAAGGAATTATGCATGATCCATCAAAAAAAAACCCAACTCTCAACACACCACCCAACACAAAACCACACAAACATCCTCGCTAAACATTTCGCAAAACAAAGTCATAAACCCACTAAATAGGAAAATAATTAAATCCTTTTAAGAAAATAAAAAAGTAACCACGACCAAACAGTAGAAATAACACTAACTGACTTAGAAAACAATAAAAAGACCCTTAAAAACTCACGAGGCTAAAACCGGAATCTGAACTCTCTACATAACAACCTCAAAAAACACTTTGGGAAAACACTGCAGCTGGTCCCATTTAGGAGCATAGCAGCACACTTATTCAATAGTTTTCATATAATTTAACCACTGCATCCATTCATCTGCAAAAAGAAGCAATTATCATCCAATTGCTGAAACTAGGAAAAGACCCCTCTGATCCTTCTTCCTTCCGCCCAATCTCACTACTATCCCACCTCTGTGCAAAACTAATAGAAAAAGCTCATTATTGAAATTAACAAAACAACTCATCTCCAAAACAAAAAAGTTTCAACAAGATGGCTTCCAGCAACTACTCAACCACAACAGCCTCTCAGACAAAACATCATACAAACCAATAGTTACGAAATATCTCAGGCCCACCAAAGGACACAGTAAACATTACTAATATCAATTGACAATAAAACAATGCTTTTGAAACAAGTGAATAAAAAAACACCTTAATCCAACAAATAATAAAATCAAATATCCTCACACTAATTAAAAAAGAAAATGGATAAGCAATGGAGGAAGAACATCGGTACAATAAACATCTAAAACGGCGTGAACCAAGAAAAATCCTATCCCCACCTTATTCAACTTATTCACAGCTGATGCCGATCTCCAACAACCACAAACAAACTATACAAACTAACAACCCTACGCAGACGATATCATATAGGTACCACACACTAGAACCTAAAATACAAGCAACTAAATCTAACTGGGAAAGAATGTATGCATCACCAAAAAATAAATCATTTATCACTCTAATCACAATACTGTGCCAACATCGGCTCAACCAAACCCCAAATCTTCATAAACAAATCGCAATCCCCATTAAACCAAAACCCCCAAATTCTTCTTGATATCACTGGATTACACACCTGACTCTCCAGAACACATGAAAACATAACAAATCAGCAAACATGAAACCAAACATAACTAAGAACCATAGCCGGCACTAACAGCAATAATAATAAACAGATATCCACTACCATATACAACAATACATCCGCCCAACACTAACTACGCCTCACCCAATGTGCCCCATTCTTAAACGCAAGGGTAACAAGAAAAACTACATAACAACTCAACAAGCACTCAGAATTATAACAGGAATACATCTACAACATCCCAACAACACCTACATGAAGAACAAAAAAAAATACTACCCATAGATAAAACACATAGAAATGATTAAGCACTACGCCTCACCAATGTGGCACCCGTTTTTAACAAGGGTAACATAAGAAATCTACAAACAACTCAAAACTAAGCACTCAGAATTATAAAATAGATACACATCTATAAACACCCCTATCCAGCACCTGAATGAAGAAACAAAAATCTACCCATTCAGGATCAAACACTTAGAAATGAAGGCACTCAGTTCTACGCTAAAACACAACAACATTACCCATGCTACACTCCACTTTCCAACCCCATTAATCACAGGTTAAAAAACCACCATCCTCATGCCGCACTATTATATCAAACTAACAACAAATTCAGAATTAACAAACCACTTGCTTCTTCAAAAACATCTATTACACTAAACAATAAACAAATTACACACATACCTAACTGAAAAAATAATTTAAGAAAACGCGGCAACAATAACAAACTAAAATACTTATCCTCCAGAAATCAGCTACCGGAATTAACAACTCTCTTCCAATAACCATTCAGTCATATTTGGGCAAAACTAAAAGATGCGGCCACCCACCCAAACTTGCAACATTACAAATATAGGTTCAACCTTAACCAACCACTTCAAGCATCTGCACAAGACAAGCGCCGGAAAATTGGTGTAACATTTCCTACAAAACTGTTCCCTTTACCCAATATCTCAGAGAAATCTTAGGAAATTTTCTTCTGCCTGTGGAGGGAGAAGGTAGCGGCGGCGGGGTACCGTGGGGCTGAGTGAGGTGTGGTAGTTCTTATAGGCCAGAAGGGTGAAAAAGTAATAATATATATATATATATATATATATATATATATATATAAAATATATTAATATATATATATATATATTATATATAATATAATATTATATATATATAATATATATATAATATAGTATATTATATATAATATATACTATATATATAATATTTTAATATAAATAATAATATTATTAGAATTCCCGCTAAACAATCCTTAACTCCTAAAAACCTCCCCACCGTATCCATCCCCCAAGTTAACGCAATCCCCTACTTCCCAGACGTTACATTCTGTTTCCCCTCCCTACATCCCCTACTAACATGGGACACTATTATTGACCTACAATCGGACCACCTTTCTATTCTTATTTCTCTAAACTCCCCTGCTCAATTCCCCCCATAAAAAGACTACTACATACACTAACTAATAAAAAAAAAAGCAAACTGACCTTGCATTTTACTATAACCATAATAGAAAACCATATTAACCCATAACCAATCCAACGAATACAACTTCCGCCTACACACCTCAATTATTCACCTTAAACAATACAATCATTAATTCAGCAAACCTCTATATACCCAATGGCCACAGGAAATCATACAACAACCCCAAACTCAACCCTGAGATCAACCAACTCCTTGAACAAAAAAACTCCCTCCGAAAACTCCAACCTTACACCACATTAACCACTAACCAAATTAACAAACCAAAACACCTCCAATCTCCAACCTCATAACCACCAACAACTTAAGCCAATAAGTTTTTCAGAATAGCCTTTATCAACATAACATCATCCAACGCACTTAGGACAATAGAAAAAACTGCAGTCATTAAAATTAAACCAACTCTCGAAAACAACTCCCCACAATCCAAGCGAATTCCCAAGATCTTTAGCCCAAACATCCCTCCCTTTCCCCAAAACAACAATCAGAACAGTCTTGCTAAAACATTTATGCCAACGATCTCCTCGAAAACCAACCGCACCCCGATTACAGAGAAAATAAAAAAACAACTTCAGAAACTCCAATTAAAGACCCACAACTCCATCAGACTACCCTCGCCACTTATGACAATGGAGCCATTAAAACCCCTCAAATAAAATTGAAATAGGAGCCATATAAAACCCTCAGAATATTCAACAGCGACCAAAGGTCCGACTCAATAATTATATGCCAACCTACACTTAACCCTTGGAGAAAAACAATTCTCCATAATCAAAGCAGAGATCTTTAAAACAATCATGGCAGCTCATCACCCAATCTGGAAAGCAAGCATTCATTACTCACCCAAAAAAAGACCTAACCGTCCTCCTCCTACCGCCCAATCTCTCTGCTGTTGCTCCATTAGTAAAAAACTGCTAGAAGAATACTAAACAAAATTTCCCACCCCATTACTCTTCCAGATTTCCAACACGGAATTTCAAAAGCACCACTCCACAACTAAAACAATACAGAAGCCCTCAACTCCCTCACAACAACACATCAATTTATGGTTTACCAATCCCCTTCTCATAGATCTATACTCACAGCCACCGCAATAGACATAAATAAAGCATTCGAACTGTCCCCACATACATCCTTATTCAAAAAATCTTCACATCCCTAGAAAATTAATGACAAAAAATGGCTCTCCAATTTCCTTTCCCTCACCAACCGTTTTCCGCTTAAGGTCCTTATAACATAAAACAACCTCTCCCAATTGCGATTCAAATTACAAATGGCGTCCCACAGGGGCGCCATTCTCTCTCCATTTTTTTCAACTTTTCACAGCAGATTTACCTACCCCCAACCCACACAAAACTAATTACTTACGCAGACGACAATCAGCCTTATTTCCAACACCCAGACGTAAACATAGCCACACAACCATACCCAAGAAATTTTAACATCTATTAGAAAATTGGTTAAGCTCCAACAGAATGACGCATCCCCCCTTAAATACTCCATCACCCTTTTAACCCACTGACCGTCACATCCTCCCTCCATCCCTTAATCACCCTGAACAACAACCCCCTTCCATTAAAACAAAACCCCCAAAATACTAGGACTTACCTATGACTACACACACATGACAGTTTTCCCAACACATCGAAACAAATCACTTCCCTCAACCAACGAAAACTAACACCCACTCCGAACCCTCTCTCAACAACTTCAGTGACAGGAAACACACACTCACCACTAACTTATAAACAATCCTCCAGAACAACTCTATAACTATTGCCTCACGCAGCATGGTTCCCTAGCACTTCTCAAAATAGAACACAAAAATTTACTAATCTCTCAAAATACAGCCCTCAGAATTTATCACAGGCTGCACAAAAACCCCCCAACAGCAACATTTCAAGACGTATGAAACTTTTCAATCCTCCCGCATCTCCACAGTAATATCTCAGACTTGAGAATGGTGGGGGAACCTCAATTTTTAATCAGAAAAAACCACAGTAATCTTCCCC
>JABUQX010042622.1:15000-45506 GCA_015478945.1 Trachelipus rathkii
AGGTGGTGGTACGCGAGTGATAAGCTCCTCGAGCACCTGCCGCTGCGGTACCTATAGAAAAGAGATAAGCACCAACATCGCGCCGTAAAGAACAGAGGTTCAGTGAACTGAAAGTGGCAGAACAAGTTTATAAAGCCCTTTTGGGGCTTTCCCTCGATCCCATATCCAAAGCCGGGTGAAACCAGGGGCCCCCCTCCACCCTCTCTGATATGAGAGCAGGTACTCCATACAAGGGCGGATGAGGCCTTTTGTAAGCTGGAGCAACTGAGAAGAGGGAAAACAAAGTCTTCGCAGCCTACAACAGAACCTTCCAAGTTTCTTTTTTGAGGCCCGCCCTAGCCCCCAAAAAAAAAAAACAAAACCCCCGTTGTGGGGGGGGGGGGGGGGGAATGTGAGCTATTCCCAAAGACATTTTTTTTGTTTATGTTTAAGGCCAAAGGATGTTTATATTGTCAACAGGGGGGACGAGAGAACCGTCGAAAGAGATACGGAAGTAGAAGTGTCTTAGAAGGGGAGATTTGTCGAAGTTGGGTTTTTTATAAAGAATTGAATTTCACAAGGTTTTGAGACGACCCCCAACCCGGAAATATTCATTCCAGATCAGCCAGAGAATAAGAAATCGGGAAAGATTAAGACGAGAGGCAATTCTAGAAGTAAAAGAGGGAGCAAAGTTTGAATATGAGTTGAAGAATGAAGGGTTCAGTCATTGGCATACGAGTGGATAGAGTTAAAAGTTTGGCAGGTGAGAAGATCATTAAATGAAAAATAGAAATATAAAGTAGGAGATAAGACAAGAACCCTGAGGTGAGGAACACACTTTTGACAGAAAAAGAAGTCGTCCCATCAACAACAGCCGATATTTTAGCGATTTGAAAGAAAAGAAACTAGACACAAGTAAGGCAAAGAGAAGGAAGGAAACCCAAAGGAAGGGAGCTTGGAGAGCAGTGAACCGTGCCAAATAAAAGTTGATCCCGGTCAAATGTCTTGGATATGTCAAGCGCCCACCCCGCAAGTCTCTCCGTAGTTTCCTGAGGGCGGAAAACCATAAATCAGTTAGAAAGGATATTATGTCGCCAGTAGACCTAGAGCTCCGAAAGCCGTACTGGTGATATGGTGATGCGGAAAGAGTGAATGAGACTCGCAGAATGATCTAGAATGAAGATTTGAGAAGGGTTTAAAAGATCTTAGATAGAATACAAGTGAGAGCTATAGGGCGTGAGTTTTAGAAAGGATCAGAGCGGCTTTCCTTTTTTTTCCGAACGGTTTGGATCAATGTTCGTTCTTCTAACACTGGGGGAAAAAGTATTAGTATTGAGAACAATAGAGAATATAGTTGAACGAAAAGTGGAGCCACCTCAGAAGCACACACTCTCTCTCTCAACTCTCGGGGGAGGAAATGCCATTCCGGGGCCACCGCCCTCCTCCTAACGTTCACAGATTTCAGGAAGCCCATGCAACCCAATCAATGTAATCACCAGGCAATGGCATAAGGAACACCCTGAGAGAAGATAGGAGGAGGAGGGAGGAGGGAGGAGGAAGGAGGAGAGAAAAAGCGTCCAGGGTTGAGTAGAGGAAAATAGGAGGCCGAAGAGAATTTTCCCCTTTTCAAGTTGAAGAATTAGGCAACTGAACAACAGATCGAAATAAGAGGAAAGAAAAGACCAGATTAGCAGAAAGTTGTTAGAGAGTTTTTGGCAAGAGCCAGAAAGATTTTATCAGAGGGAGAAATCAAGGAAGAGAGCAACACTTTCGTTTGAATGAAAGCCCGCTTTGCTCGACGGAAGAGTATCACTGCAACGATTTCTATCTAGCTGAATGAAAGAGAGAGCAAAAAGTAGTGATAGAAGAAAAGAACAAGAATTTTACCCCCCCCCCACCCCCAACGCGCACTGCTTCTAGCCTGAATGACCAGAGGGCAAGCACGGTCAACCATGGATTTAAATGAAGAGAGAAAGATTTAGTCGAAGAACGAATGAACCTGCTGCATACCATCAACGATTACAGCTCGCTATCTTATGCGGGCAGAAAAGCCGAAGTGTAAACACAGAGTCAAAAGCAGTCATACCAATTAATAGCTAGCGAGTAGAAGGCGACGCAAAGGGCCCACACGATCGGCCCGATCAAAGTGCCAAGAAAAAACGTATATATTATATATATATATATATATTATATATATATATATATATTATATATATATATATATATATATATATATATATATATATTATATTATATATATATATATATATATAATATATTATATATATATTATTATATATATATTATTATATATATATATATATATATATATATATATATATTATAATATATATATATATATATTCCCAGAAAATTGAAAATTTCAAAATTTCGATTATTCCCATAAACTCCCATGATATAAAGATGCCAAAAAATATTTATTTTTATATGCATTTAATCAAATGTAGAAAAAATCCTCAACATCCTCCCAATTTTTTTCAAAAGAGGATGCGGCATGCGGTGTGCCGGTAAGTGAGGATGCGGATGCGGAATGTCAAATTAGGTGCGGATGTTCCGCAAATGCGGGTGCGGATGCGGCAATGTCATGTCCATCATCTAATATATATATATATATATATATATATATATATATATAATATATATTATATAATATAAGTATATATATTATTATATATATAATATATATATTTATATAATTATATAAATATTATTATATATATATATTATATATATATATTTATATATTATATATATATATATACCCTCGGGTTTAACGGAGGACCTCTATTTAACGGATTTTGTAAGCAACAGATAATTTCTGAGGCGCCACTATACAATCACGGCATATCAACAATACCTCTTCACCATCCATGGTGACAGCAAAAATCTCTCTTTCAAAACACTAGAAGTCAAGAACAATCCTGATCTTACCGAATCCCTTACACAAATCAACCCTGGTTCTCCACAATCTACCCTTTTTGGCAATCCTCACCTTCCACTTGCTCATCATTCTACAACCCATCCGGATTCTCCTACTTTCAATGATCAAAATACATCCTCTGTTCCAAAGGGACCTATCATTCAAGGCAAGCGTTTACAAAGAGTCTCCCCAGATGATATCTGGTTGTTGGGGGTTATCATCAAAAACTCTTCCGAAAGTCGGTTTTATTCAGCATTAGAAGACTCTGGAGCTTCCATTAATATCAAGTTTTTTTTTGACACATATTGTTTACTAGCTCTCTCTAAATATCCATTAAACAACACTGAAAACACCAATTTTTGTTACACTGGTCCTTTCTTTAGGGGAGTTTTAGAAACCATAGATCTTTCCACCGTTGTTACTGTGAAATTTTGGTGAGGCTTTGTGTTATGGAACTAATTACTGTTTTTCGTAATATGTTTAAACTTTATTGAACCATCAGTGAAAAAAGAAACCCTTTACCACCTTGATTAAGTCTGGTGGGAGGGTAAAAATGAAAATATTAACCTCTTATATGTTTGTAGCATCAGAATTAAGGACAGCACTACCAAATACGGAGTACACCCATTCAGCATCCGCACTCACATCCACAAAAAGTGAGACCTCAGCTGATCCTGTTTGGTTTTTTGGTTGAGCGAGATCTAATGTTTTACGCGAAATTCTTTTCTACCGATTTAAAATAGCCAACTTCTTACAACCTCACGCGGTTTTTCCAAATATCTTTCAATTTCGTTTAAGCCGAAATTTCGTCTTCTTTCTTGCTTCGCAATTTTCATGAATTATTACTGAATTCGATATAATACAACTATAAAAATGATCAATAATTTTTTGTTACACTATTAAACTTACGTATCACTCTCTCAGTCGGTTCCATCTCACTCCCAAGTTCCGTGATGTTATAAGGGGTGGGGAGGAAATATAAGGGCAGAGGTTTTGATGTTTGTTATTTTTTTATCTGCATGAATTTTTTCTTCTTTTTCAGTATCTACCATAGATTGTATTAAATCTTATTTACTGCACATTGCGTTTACTATTTAATTTTCGTATTGACGATTTAGTACCTTGGCATCTGATTGCTTAAATGGTGTGTCACCAGTTGACTTCTATCTTCCTTCCTACATTTATTGACCTCACCTTAGTCGAGGTCCGAGCTTGGGGACCTGGTATTGCAAATTCCTTTTCAATGTATTAACTTACCTTGCATACCCTTATATTCCTGCTTAAGAGATCCTAGTATCTCTGCTTGATGACCTTTAATGATTTGACTTGATTTAACCGACCTTGCGCTTGAAACTTTTATATAACTTATCAGTGACAGAAGCTATGCCTCAAGTATAGTCTTCTTTTTATGTAATTGTCACATTACAAATAAATAAAATAAAAAAAATCATACTAAAAAAGTAAAATACTTATATGTCTCTGTGCGTGTAGAGACTTCTTATTCAGTGAGAGAACAAAATTGAAAATATAAACTATTATAAATTTAAACAAAACTAAAAAGTAACGAATATAATAAGTGCTTTAGTGAATCACGCATAAATTGAAACTATTTTATAAAATTATGGTGTTACAGCTAAAACTGCCGAGACTCTTTTTGCTAGAAGCTTGTTTATTTATTATATATAATAGATAATCAGGGTTTTTCAGATCTGGTAGGGTTATATATATATAATAAATATATATATAGTATATATATATATATATATATATATATATAATATATATATATATATATATATATATATATATATATATATATATATATATTTTTTATTAATAATATATATATATATAATATATATATATATATATATATATAATATATACTATATATATATATATATATATAATTTAAACAATTAAATCGCACCAAAGGACAAAAATCGGAAAATCCTATATATATTAATATATATATATATATATACAAAAGATAGAGTAAATGTAGAAAATATTAAACAGTACATGGAAAGGGGAGATGAAGGGTAAAAAGGAAAAAAGGGAGAAAAAGGTATGAGATTGATTTTGTTTTAGGTACGTGTTGCATGGAAGGAGAACAATTGGAGCGTAAGTTATTAGAGTGAAGAGAGAAGGTCAGTAGAAATTAAACCCTAATAAGAAGGGCTTTTGAATTTTAAAACATAGTTATTTAATTTATTTTATGTGTTTCAGGTGTTAGGATAAATGTTAAAAATAAATATTAAAAAATGAATACAAAGTATAATTTTAAGATAAGAAACTTATTAAAGATAAGTTGTAAACCAAAGAACTTAATTTATTTATGGAAAGAAACAAAATTAAAGAAGTAGTTGGAGAAGAAAGAAAGGGGAAGATAAAGAAGGGACTTAGTAACCAAGAAACAATAATATTGGTGGAATCTTAATAAGCGAGAATATCTATCAGTGTGTGTGTCTTGATACTTTTCAACCATAAAACTAAATTACTAACATCACTAATATCGAATTTTCTCTCTCTCATTATAACTATTCTTTTTCCTAATTCATCAATATTATTTCATCATCCGTCATCTCATCTACCGTTTAAGTAAAGGTAATTTGAAAGAATAAGCATTTGTCTTTAGTACTTATCATTTATGTCATATATAATGTATTTAGCCTGTGTTAAGCACTCAATGGTAATTAATATCACTTACTCTGATTTGTTTATTCATGCACCCTTGCCTCTAATCTATTGTTTTTACTTTTCATATTCTGCATTTTTCATCTGATCAGCTTCGGCTGTAGTAAACGTAGATAAGAGTAGGTTATGGTTGTGGTTGAGGATAGCCCTCATGTGAAGTTATAGTAGATGGTGAGTAGCTGGAACAAGTGTCTGAGTTCAAATATTAGGGTATGTGTTGGAATGAGAAGGGAACGATGATGCAGAGTGTAGTAGGAAAGTTGTGAATGGCAGAGAGGTGGCTGGTGCACGTTGGTGAATGTAAAATGACTAAGTCTGGAGTGCGCTAGGTTTACATGAGGGTAATGTTGTTACCTGTGTTAATACAGTAGTGAGACTATGGTCTGAATAAGAAGTATACGATTCTAAGTTCAATGTGGTCAGATGCGCAAATACTTAGGGGCGTGCTAGGTGTGAGAAGAATTGGAAAAATGAAGAATGAACGTATTACAGTTGTGTGGTGGAAGAAGGGGTAAACGAGAGAATAACTGAAAAGTACCTTGAGATAGTTTGGTCATGTGGAAGGATGAATGATAGTCGTGTTAACGCGTGTTAGTGGTGGTGTGTCTGGGAACCAGACCGGCCCAACAGAACAACAGCTGATTGAGTCAACTAAAGAAGTTGCAGGGGAGGTACATATGACTTTGGCAGAGGCGAGAAGAAAGGTGCACTGATAGGAGAGAATGGTGGGTGCTCTGTAATGGGCGTATGGCTGCTGACCCACTTCCGCGCGCCAGGCGATAATCCTACACTCTCGCCAGATTCCCTCCACCCATCAGATCGAGGATCCCGCCTCGCCGGTTTCGCTGAAGCCTCCCCTACGGGTGGATTTTCATGATTGCCGACGAGTTACTTACTACATTAATGTACAGAGGGGGCGTAAGGCTGGGCTTTCTTTCGACTTTTTTCTATTCTCCTATTGCGTTCTTTCGATGCTTGTCAAGCAACCATTACTCACAGTCTTCCCGGCGCACATAAAAGGAAGATGAAGAAAAAAGAAGATATATATATATATACTATAATATATATATATATATATATTATATAATATATATAAATATATATATATATATATATATATACTATATAATACCGTATAATATATATATATATAATATATATATATATATATATATATATATATATATAGTAGATACATGCGCACGCATAAATATATTAATTAGTTATATATATTATATAATATATATATATATATAATATATATATAATATATATAATATATATATATAATATGATTATCTTTTTGTTTGTCTTTCAGAGTGGAAGTTGGGGAAAATGGAAAGAAGATGGAAGAGAAATGTTTGCTTGTCTGGTCTAGTTTAAGGATTCTGCATGTAGCAATATTTTGTTGGTGATCTGCGTACTGAGAAGTTCAGAATGTGTAATGCATGTGTGTAATTCTGTATATTTGATTTAATTATTACTTTCTTTAATCAAAGTAAGTGTATAACGTAAATTCATCAGTAAGGATACTGAGGTTAAAAATAACATGGTAAACTTGTATTAATGGATTTTGGGTGATTAAACTATAAGGGATTTATAATAAGGTGCGTGTTGCTCGACCGTGCGCCACGTTTAATAAGACTGAGAAGGTTAGTTGATTCAATAAAATATTTCAATGTAAAAAGTAAGATTTTAAATAATAAGCAAATATTTAACTAAGTAAAAATCAGTACTAATTAATAAAAAAGTCCTAATAATTTTCTAACAAAGAAGAAACATAACGAATAGTCAACCTTGATTGGGCCGAATCTTTCCGCAAGAAAGTGCATGTCACAGTATCTGTCCGTCCTTTGCTTTGTTCTGTTTACCATTGATTTTGTATCAATATATATCCTCTATCACCTATATATATATTATATATATATATAATCACCTAACCATATATATATATATATATATATATATATATATAATATATATATAAATATATATCTCTTCAAGGATATAAAAGTAAGGAACCTTCTTCATATATTTTTTCTACATACCCCTCAAGTTTCTCGGTAGAGGGTAGGAAATGTTCTAGCAGTCCTCCCTCTCTGAGACATTTCTTACTGACAGAATATGTCATCTTGTTAGGAATATGAAAGAATGCAAGGCTCATGTTCTAAAAGTCTTCTGGCGAACGGCTTCTTTACAAGGAATACAATTCCAACAGGACCACAAATTCAATATGAAGGTTGAAAATGACCCATAGTAGAGAAATTACATACCTTGGGAGCAGCATTACATATTTAATCAAGTTTTCATATATAACAAAAACATCTTTCACTATCTGCACTTACTGATTAATTCTTTCGCCCCCCAACAATTGTATGCTCACACGAGAAAAGAATAGACCATCGCCACCAACATTGTACCATTGTAATGTAAAACTATCAATCATGAAGTTAAAATAATAATAATAATAAATAATATAATAATAATAATCAATACATAATAAATTAGCCAAAATAGAATTTTTAATCTCTGCAGGTTCATCATCCCTCTTTTTTCCAAGACTGGGTAAGGTGCGTGGCTATGGGATCGAACAGAAAAGTAGTAGGAAGAAATGACACAGTGAAAAGTAAAGACCAGCCTTACCACCTTTCATACCTATAGTGAGACTCCAGCACTCAAGGCAGTCACCCTAAATTTTAATTTTCCATCCTAAGCAACTTCACGGGACCACTAACGGGACCCTCACCCTCCACTGGCTACGTCAGTGTAGGGTCATGCTTTGGCCCCAGTGGGCCATACAACCATACCCTCACAAAGGCCAGCCCATTCACGCCTATTTATGCACCTTTCTTCTTAGCTGTCTGCCAAGATGTCACATTTTCTCTCCTCCAGACCACTACTGGACGCAATCCACTTTTTCCCTGCGTCGCCAGGCGTTTCAATCCCAACACACGCACCACTTGACAGTCCGCTTACCAACAAAGACTTACTCATTTCATCCCTTTCCACAGTGATAACAGAACCATCTCTAACGTACTTTCATATTCTCTCATTTACTCACTTTTTTTGTTCCACACTCTCTAATATGTCATTCCCATTTTTCATTCTTCTAACACCCTAACACTGCCCTGAAGTTGTCCATTGAACACATTGAACTTTAGATCTATACCTGCTTATTGCCAAACCAATAGTGAACAGGGTACGGTATTCTATCGACAAGCCAAATAAACTATAAGACCCATATCATTCCAATATTGACTGTATAATGATGGAATTACCCTTACATTTCTTTCATCTCGTAGTGTTTTTAACTGTTGATTATACTGGAGAATTTAGCCCAATAGTTAGGCAGTCTATTGGAAAGGCAGAAAGCTGGTGATAAGTGAAACTGAAAAGCAGAAAAAGAAAAAGGTGCTGAAACAGAATGCTCAAATGGCAAATTTTTTTTTTTCTTAAAAATGGAAATAAAATTCGAAAGTCGAATAAATTTATTTTTCACTAAATGTCCAATTCAACTTCAAGCCATAATGATAACAACACGAACTTTAGCCGTTCGAGACACGCAAGCCCAGCAAACATCACAATTATATTAAAGACTTCTTAAATTATAAGAGTTTGAGCTTACCAAAGTAGTCAAGTTTTTTGCAATTGTAACTGAATATGCATCGAACCTGATAAGCTGCAATATGATATTAACTCAAATTGTAGGATTTCTTTTGAATACAGATACATACGAGCTTAGATTGTGAATCATATAATGTTGTTATCAACGACGCAGAATATTAAGGTAAGTTAGAACAGAAGTGAATCAGATTGGATTCTGCTTTCAACTGCTGTAAGATAGAACAAAAAATGCGATGCGCTGTTACACACGTTAGCATGCTGGCCTATCATGATGATGGTTGATATAGGCAACATGTAATATAATCTTATAGCTAATGTGCGTCTGGTTGTGGCTGCAAGGAAACAAAAGTTTGAAGGCTATTTTAAGGCGTATAAGGAGGAAAGTTGCTATCCCTAGAACCAAGTTACTAGTGGGGCATGTACTTTACGCTAATGATAACGCGCCTTTAAAAGCTGAAAGAGTACATAGATTGATTTATGTTCTCCAGACATAACAATGACTGAGTTCAGTGGTGTGAAATTAGAAAGGCTAGAAGCATATCCTTCGTTTATCCATTTTATACAAAAAGATTGCAAGCAGCCGAGTTAACTCCAGGCTCATTTTATAAAGAGTGGCAGAAAATTATTCTGACGTTTTCTCAAATCGTGTGAAATATTGCAGTGCAATTAAGAGAGTCAATATGATAAAAGAGAAACTAGTTCTCCTTAATAATGAACTACTACTAGCACAATCTAGGTTGACTCTCTTATATGATTCCGATTACGTACGAATGATGAACAGCTCAGAAGGGAAATGATAGCATTCAGTTAATATAATACATTTGAATGGCTACAATTTAATATGAGTCTCCAAAACGAACCCGTAACTCAAAGAAGTGGAACTGAAAGATGCAAGATTTTATATGGAATGTAAATATGAAACGAGCCTCAACTTCACATTCCCACTTTAAATTTTGAGGTGAAGCGATTATGAAGCAGTTCCTTGCATCAGAATGTGCCAAACGCCGGTCGGACTGAAGAAAAATAGAAAAAGGATCTCCTATTGTTAAGTTAAAACTTGATATAGGCCTATCTCAATTGCTTCTGTCTGTAAAATGGAATATAAAACTAGATAGATCATCAATAAGCTGATAATTCTTCAGGCCAGTTCCACAGTGATCCTAAAAGAATTTCAGTAATGTTGCTTGTTACAGTCACTTCAAGTGCCAACAACTACAAGTTAGATGGGATGCCTGTTTGGCCCTTCGAATAATTCGGTTTCAGATCTTACGAGCCTATGAATAGAGGGCTGATGAATGCCATACTGTTTACTTAACAACAAATAGTTTTGATTATAAATTGTAAAATATTGTTTAGTTTTTTTATATAAAGAGTATTTCATTTGTAAATTGTTTGTGAAAAAAAAAGAAAAAAAAAGGATCTATTGTTTGTCAGAGCAAAGTTTGTCCAGCTCAACCTAATTATAAAAAATGAGTTTGTATCCCATTGCCGCGAAAACTACACGAGGCTGATTTGTTCCTGGGTGACGTAACACCCCAAACACATTTTATACAGAGTTAGAACTTAGGACTTAGAATATCCTTAGGACAAGGCGGTGTTCCGCAGCTGGAGTTCGGATGCACTCAATATTCGATGGCTCCGGAGCGGTGCCGTATCTAAACAGGGCTCTGGAGCGGTGCCGGGCCAAATTTACCTCGGCTCCCCAGCCCTGGTTAGTGATAAACATAAAATATAAGGAAATGTCCAATTTTTTGAACCTCTTTGGTGTGAAGAAATGGGTAATAAGAGAATAAATGAATGTTGAGATGGAGTTTGGTCATGTGGAAGGATGGATGATATTCATGGTCAGCGGGAAGTAAGGGGTGAGTGTATAAGGATCACTGCTGTGATCACTGAAAAAAAGTGACTGAGCAGGACAAGGTGAATTTAGTTCAAGTGAGAAAGAAGTGTGCATAATAGGAGTGAATGTCAAGGTTTTGTGAGGGGGTTGTGGCCTGAATTCAGGGATGAACCCTAACATTGACGCAGATAACACAAGTGGGGTCTGTCGCGAGGGCTTTCCCTTCTATCTATGTCCATGGTTCTCTACTTAATTTACGTAATTATATTAAAATTGCGTGTTGCGCACTCTTTTCCGACATCTGGAGAGATGTATAAAGAAAAGAAAAAAAAAGAACAGAGAAAAAAAGAAAAAGAATTAATAATTATAACTTCGATCTTCTATCCAGTTTCTCTATTGAACATATCATCAGACACATTCTTGTCTCTCATCCCTTTCTTAACCTCTGCATGCTGGCTATATCTATCTTTTCTACGAAGACTCCTAAAAGTTGGTTTTAAATTCTAGTTGGATGGGTGATATATAATTACTGTGTGTTGTGGGTTTAATGCCAGTTGTATGAATATCACGAAACCTCCCCATTCCACAGATTTAGGATTAGATGTTGTATGAAAAGGTGACAGATGATCTGAGTTAGTAGGAAAGTTGTGAATGGTAGAGGAAGTGGCTGGCTGGTTCACTTAAATCCTTGGTGGATGTAAAGGGACTAAATTTGAAGTCGCTAGGTCTACATGAGTGGTATGTTGTTTATCTGTATTACTGCTAAGTAATGAAACTATGGTCTGGAATATAGAGTATTAGATCTACAGTACAATATGTTCAGATGACAACTAAGGGGCATGTTAGGTGGATAATATTGATAAATGAGGAAGAACGCATTAACGGAGTTGTGTGTGTGAATAAAGGAATGCCTACTCGACAAGCTAAAGTGTGGAATCGGTTGGTCAGTGGAAGGATCGGATGATAGTCAGTTAGTTAAGTGGGTGATAGTGGTGAGTGTGCCGGAAATCCGAACGGCTGGGAGACTGAAAAAATCTGGATTGACCCAGTAAAGGAATGCCTGGAAGAGAGGGATGTGAGTTTTGCAGATGCGAAGAAGAAAGCTGCATAATAGGAGTGAATGCAGGTTTTGTGAGGGGTATGGTTGGCCCACCTGGGCTAAGGAATGAGCCTAATTGACGAAATCTGCTAAAGGTCGTCGCGGTTCCCAGTGAAAAGTCTAGGTGGATTTTTCTGACTGCGGCGATTTTCACTAAAAGGTATATATAAACGGGAGGTAAGGCTGGGCTTCTTTTCGACTTGTGTCATATTCTTCTACTACTTTCTGTTTCCGGGGCTGTATCTTCACCTCACCCCCCAGTCCTTGGGTGGTAGTGGTGGTGGCACAAACATGGTCGTAATTATATAATATATTAATAATAAATTTAATAATAATAAAATAATAATAATAATTATAATAATAATAATAATATATAATATTAATTAATAATAATAATAATAATAATAATAATAATAATAATAATAATAATAATAATAATAATAATAATAATAATAATAATAATAATATAACTTACACCGGCAAACATTTCAATTAATAATGACTTCCTGAGCTTGAGGGCCCAGTGAAAGATGCTTTTGGCAAGATCTTTTGATCACCTGACAAGTAAATTGGAATAACACAAATTTCCTGTAAATTAGAAAAAAAAAACGAAAGATTATTCATAAAGTATAAAACATATTAAAAATATTTCCTAATATAAATATATATGAGCCGCTGAATGTAATGTTGAGTGGTGCAAGTAATTTTTTTGTACAAAATCGGACTTTCACCATCATTGGATAGCTCTACCTCCAATCTATTTTATGCCAAAATTGTGTAAGTCTACCTCAATTATTTCTCAAGGTATGGCAGAGAATGTATAACAGTTGCCTATTGAAAACAATACAAAACGTCAACTTTAATCTTATTTCTCAAAATCCAAATTTTTGACTTCCACCAATTATGCATTCAACGGCTCATGTAAGAAAATTTAAAGGGTTAATTAAAAAAAATGAAAATGCTCACAGGTGTAAGGCATTGCAATCCTTTGAAGTGCGAAAGGTCAAGTTGAGATGTAAGCTTCTGAATACTTGTATTTCTCGTTTTTAGTTCAGATTCGATAAGATCTTTATTATTTACTTCTCTTTTTCGTTTTGAGCCAGGCTTTCAAATAATTAAAATTAATTTAAAATACTACTTTAACTACTCTTAAATATGAAATTACTACTACTACTACTAATAATAATAATAATAATAATAATAATGTTCAATAATAATAACAGAAAAGGAAAGAAATAATGTCATACCTTTAAAATATTTGGTGTTCCCACATTATTGGATACAAAGCTGAAAAATAATATTTTTATTTTTATTTTTTTTAGTGTGTGTACAGGGACTACTACCACTGCACACACACACACACAAAAAAAGGGGGGGTTAGTGTTAGGGTTCTAACAAAACAACATGGGAGGTCCCTAAACAGAAGGAGAAAAAACCATACTAAAAAGATTATATTTTATAAATCATCAAGTACAAATACCAACACGGTTTCAAACAAAACTACTCAATTACAACTGCACTCACAAAATTATACAACCCACCATCAACGGAGCCTCAATCTCAAAACCAACTCATTTTAAAAACAATAATCGATAGCAATCCAAACAATCAACAAAACATTCGATACAGTACCCAAACTATAACTTGATCCACAAATTAACAAAAATCTAACATCCCACTAATCTAAAGAAATGAATTTCCAATTCATATCAGGCCAAACAGCACAAATACAAAAGCAAAACAAATGCCAAATCGCGGGAACAGCAAACATCAACGACGGAATGCTCCCAAGGCGCGAAATACTATCCCCACAGCTCATTCGATCCATTTTACGGCCGATCTACCACAAACTGGCAAACAGATTACACTAATCATAACAACCTACTCAGATGACATCACCAAAGCCACTACACACCAAAACCTAAAACACGGCCCACAAACCGACACAACAATTACATTGAACCTAGTTTTAGATTTTCTGAACAGAATTTACAAATAGATGGATTGGCGTTGGTGGTTCCTTAGATCCACAAAACCAGAAAATTTTCCATGCTTCTCTACTAAAGATACCGTTTCAGTTAGATCACCCATATCGCTGATGTACCAATTCGCATGCCCCGAGTCTGACCGTACGTCGGACTTATATTCTTAACACGACAATGATTGACAGAAAGGGCATATCCTGTCACACTTTAACCCAGTAAAATTACAATGACATATTATGCTCAGCTGAGCATAACAAGACAACGCTAACCTGAGATATCAAAGTCATTTAAAAAATTTTACATTTCATTATGCGAAGCGCAAAAAACTAAAAATAGCTGAAGCTTACTACATAAAACATCATGAACCAGACGTTATCATAAAGATTAACGTAATGTCCCTTAACTTGGGGAATAAATATTGAATGCTACTAAATTTAATTTAAAAGATTTAATGTTGCACAACGGTCAAAGTTCATCAAGTTGTTAGAATCGAAACACTGAAGATGTCCGAGGTTACTAGACGAAACCGGTCAGGAACTAATAATATAAATATGCCAAAGAACTTTTCTTTGTAATATGTTTTCTCTAGAGTAGTTTTAAGAAAATTAAAGGGAAAATAGAAGAAAACATTTCGTGAATTGGAAGCTAAAAGTAAAACCTATATTAAATAAAAGCTGATATAGAATTTCTTAATTATTATTATTATTATTATTATTATTATTATTATTATTATTATTATTATTATTATTCGCTTCGGTTTTTCTTGTTCTATTATATTATTATTATAATTATTATTATTATATTATTAATAAGATTTCATGAGAAGCCCATTCACCCGAATCATAGTAATTCACAGACATAGGAGTGGGTTTTCTTGGAAACACCTGGAGGAGAGAAAGGAGAAAGAAGTAGGAGGAGCACAGTCGGGGAGAATTGCCAGAGTAGTCCAGGGTTAAATTAGAGGAAAAGAGGAGGCCAAAGAGTTTTGCCTTTTCAGAGCGAAGAAGAGGAGGAAGGGCAGATTTGCAGTTCTTAGAGATGTTTTTGGCAAGACACGAGAAAGATTTGTCGGCCAAACTATATAAGAGGCTCGCCAGATATCTCAAAAACTACGATATTTTAAAGAAAACCAATAATATATTTGGAATCAGCGTATGAAAATTAGTATGGGAATGTTGTAAAAAATAAATAAATAAATAAAAAAAATAAAATAAAAATAATAAATATACCTTTCATAGATTTGATTTTGCTTTTGAGGTGTTTCCTGAAATTTAAAAATATATTTCTTAATTTGCTTTCTTTCTTCCAGATGTAGAAACATAAATAACTGAGTAGATACTTCTTTTTTAAACCTTGTTAAGGAATTTTTGATTTTAACTGAAACGAATAAAACATTAGGTTAGGTTAGGTTAGAATAGGTTAGGTTAACTATCGTTATTTCAGGTTTGACAAGTTATATTCCATTACATACCTTTGACCACTCTCCTTCTATAGTGTTCGTACAAGCCCCATCTCGTGGATTCACGAACTTTATTGAATGATTCACTGTGAGATGAGTTACATCTACTTCCACTAGATTTCGGTATCCCTTCCACTTGTCTATTATGACGGTATACCGGGGTTGATGCATTCTTTTAAAATTCTTTTCAATGTGTCACTATTTCTGTTTATTACAGGAACGAAAAAAACATTTACCTGTCACTCTTTCAAATCCACCTATTACCCACTTTCTTTTAACTACTTGACCTTTATTATATTTTCGTTTCCCAAGCACAGATTCATCAACTTCAGCTATTTTATCTTTACCACCTATTTTATTTATATATTTACAAATTCAATTTCGCCCACTTCTCGGCAAAAGCTGTACCAATCTACAACTGTTTTCCCATGTTAGTCCTAATATTCGAACTAGTGTGGCTCGCGCATCATTAACAAAAAAACATATTAATTTTATACGGGTACTATATTTCGATGGATATTGCTTTAAAAAAGAATTGTGGGATATTGGAGAATATTCCTTTCTACAACTCCTTTTATTACCTTTATAACAATATTTTCTTTCTTTTTCATACAATTTACACTTCTCTCTACATTTTATCTTCTCTTAATATTAATTTTATAATGCTGCAAAGCAGCCTACTAATTTCAAACTATTGAGGGCATAAGGAATGTAGGATTATAACACGTACTTCAAACGAACACTGATTTTGATCTATCAGAGAGATTAAAAGACGAAGCGTGTCTTAATAATAAAGGAATTAATAATTTCAATGATTGTGAATTAGATGTACAGTGTAGAAAATAAATTCGCGCACAAAAAAAAAAAAAATAAGTAAAATAAATGATAATACAATAAAAAAATATTAATATCAAAAATATCCAATTAAATATATTTTATATCACTAAATGTGTGAAAATTTTTTTTAAATATTGTCGCTCTAAAAATATAACGAGATTTAATCCGGTTTACATAATTATAATTTCAATCTGATCATTTAATAGTATTCTGTATATTGGTTGGTCATGAAATACAAAGTATGGTCATACTTCTGCACAAGCAAAAATTGAAATGAATGACTGATTTCTGCGGAAGCTCCAGAGTGGCCATATAATGAATATCCTCCGATTTTTTTGAATTGGCTTTACCATGAATTAAGGGACTCAGGCTCATTTTTTGTGTTTCAATGGAATTAGTCTCTTGTCCACGTTCAAGTTGATTATGCACATCACTGCTGAAAAATGGATGTTTGTACTTACAGGACTCCCGTGAAATATATTAGAAAAGGCAAAATAAATTTAGGCGAGGAGCCGTCCGAGGGAAGGTGCAACTAGTGAAGGTTAAGCATTCTACAAGAGTTTAAGACAATTATTTTAATTCTTTAACAGTTCCCTTGCAAATCTTAATACAGTTATATTTAATGGCAATAGGATTAGCTATCAAGAAATTTACAGTAAAAATAGATGCTAAAGTAATCTACTCTTATGTTAAATAATTATTCATTCAATTATTATTTTTATTTAGATGGATTCTTAAAATATATATTATTATTAATATCATTTATTATTCCATATTAATATTTTTGTGATATTTATTGAAATATGAATAATATGATATTTATTAGATTTTCGTGATTAGAAAGTGTATATATTAATAATATGATAATCCTTAGAGGTCTCAATCTTCCAATCTCAAATTATATTGAATTTTTAATTACTAGTTTCCACACTTTATTAGTTTGATTCATTCAATCAACAATTTTAGATTAGCAGACTCCTTGTGTCAAATTAGCATTAATAAATTAAATATTACACTAGTAAATTTAGTTACGTATATGAAGATTCAAAACTGCATTTTTCATCTGATATTGACTTTTTTATATCATGCGTATACTTATAAGTTCAGAGGTTAAGTAGATTTTCTAAAAGAAAAATTCTAAAACTAATAAATGGATTGAAGTAAAAGAAACTCGAAGTGAAAACTTGAAGTTAAAACTCCAAAGAGAAATATTATCAGAAAATAATTTTTTAAATGAAAAGTTGAAAGTAAAAATATGCTTAAGAGTCTTTGACTTCGATACATAAGAGTTACTTTAGATATAAGCTGTGAATCACAAAAACGAAGTTGCGAGTACAGCGTATTTATAGAGAGAAGGACCTACTTAGCGGTTCGAAACATTATAAAGTGGGTCAAGAATTTGGTAGGACGATCAGAATGTTGTAGGTCTCTGAATTAGTTTGCTTTCCAGATCATTGAGCATGGCTGAATGATTTCTGGCCATCCCCCTTCCCGTTTGCGGAGAAGATCAGTATGCTTATGAGGGAGGAACCAATACACACGGAAGTCACGCGCGCTGCAAGTTACTATGTAACATGTAACTTCCTCTCTATGATAAAGACACTCAATTATTCATGATGTGGGAGATATGTTTATATCACGTTGTAAGATACACCCTATAAATCGAAGAAAATCTGGTTTAATACTATTGTAGGGTTTATCGAAGAACAGGGAGGACTGGAACGTGGGGATATAGATTTATTGTAAAGAATTTAAAAGGAACACATACATTTTAATTATTATTATGCATGTGATGGAAGAAAACGTTCAAAAACTTTTGAGGCACCATAGGACGAAAGTTACAAAAATAGCGGCAGTCGAGGTTGAAAGAGAGTGGAAAAAGTTACAGAATGTAATGATCACAATGAGATTAGGCAACAAACCTCAATTTTGTGTCTGTTGCACACACGAGCTACTCTTTCCTACTAAATCGATAATATTACATTAATATCTGATAATCGCAATTTCCTCTATATGCACCTCATAGGTCTAATATGGGTTTATTAAAACTCCACATCTACGCCATCTGTGAAACGACCTGATGAATGATATCTCTCATGATTGGTATCCATTGCGCTCTCAGACAATGACATCTTTGTTATATCACCTGGGTCAGTTTACGTTGCAAATGTTTTTGCAGTTAAAGGGCATATCTTTACTCTACAGCCTTTCCGCTAGAATTCCTCGATCTTCATAATTTCTTCTGGATTAAGAGTTAAAGCGCGACAATTGTAGGTTTTTCAACTGGTGTGAGGTGTAATGGACCGCCCCAGCATTAGCGAAAGAATATGTTATCATTCTTACCTCTCTAAGAGCGCGTAAAAGTCTCCTAAAAACGGATAGAACCAATTAAAATGTATTATTGTATTAGTCGTTAAAAGTAAGGAGATTAGTCTATGATTATATAATCTATAGATTCAAATTTGGCATGACAAGCTGCAGCTATACTGTAGTATGTTTTGACGAGGATAGAGTGGTAAATGGGTTACAAGATAGAAAGTCTTACTACCTGCGCACATCTGTACCTTTTATCTGAGCAAGACAACACATCTACAAGAGGAGATAGACTGGCCCAGAAGAGAGACAATCAATATAACAAATAGTTGTAGTTAGTATAAAAATACCAACTTTTAACGAAGGTTTAAACTGACCTGCTTAACTCTAAAAATATCATATTACAACATACTCATAAATTTTTAGATGCAATGTTACTAACAATTGAAACCCAGGCGGGTCAGCTTGTAACTCTCCCCCACTAGGAAATGAAAATTGAATAAAATTCATAAAGTGCAAAACTTTTTCGCCCATACCGTATCAAACGAGCTGGATACACAAACACTTCAGACAAATTGTTAGTTTTATTAATTTTCAGCAGTTTGAAAGAGGAAAAGCTTCAGATAGAAAGTGTAAACTGGATACATTTAGCTATAGATAGACAACGTTACATAGTGCGCGATTCTATCATATTTCCAGTTTTACGACTAGCAGATATATAGAGCGAGTGTACAAAAAAAATTCATGCAGTATGGTAAATTGAAACTCTCTCATGTCTCACGTTAATTATGCAAAAACCAAAGGATCTTCTCCTTTCGGCGATCTACTGATCGCTTATCACCATAATACCTCAAATAACAATAATAAAAATAAAAATCAATTATTCCTCATCATACAGTAGCAGCACAATTAACACAACTTACACTTTACACGAAAGCCTAAAAACCTATATTGTTTCCGTGTAAGCACGTTCATAAGCAGAATTATACTGTGCTTGCTGTGCTTCGTTATATTAATATTTTTATTAGCAAGAAGAGAAGAGCATCGGTAGAGTAACTCACAAAGATTTGATTTCTGCCAGTGTTCTCGTTCATGAATAGCCTAGTGTCCTTATGTTCACCCATCCTTCGTCAATAGTAAATTATTTGCATTATGAAAAATAGAGTCATTCTGTTTGTTTTCAGCCAATGTTTACTCATTTACGTATTTTGTATGCTTTATTTCGTCACAGTTGTAATCACTAGTTGCTGACCTTGATTAAAAGTTAGTCTTGGTTCAATTGCGCCTATTACTAATAATAGCGTTATAGGGTCTTATTGTGATATAGCAATGAGCGTAACACACTCTTCTAATCAAACGAGAAGATTTGTCTATTTACCCATTGATAAATTCCAGACTAGTGACATTCAACATGTTATGAATTCAATACCTTTAGCCAAGCGTAGAATTATTAAAGAAAATGCTAGTATTCTACCACCCTTACAACATTAATTACTGGCTGTTTATAGTTGGCAGATTTATAATAGGCGTAGATGAAATCTCGACAGTGAGCAGTGAAATTATTAGTTGGAGCAAAAAAAAACTAAGAATCAGTATATTATCGCTCTCAGAATATGCTAAATTCTACTTTAGTTTTTATTAATGTCTGAACATTTTATGAACGTTTCCCTTAGTTTTAAATTTAAAATTAATGAGACATAACTTAAGACATCTTTGATGATCGTAGCATATAAATTTTTTGTGGAAAAACCACCAGATCGAAAGTACAGTGAATTACCTTCAATGCTGCTAGTCTTATTAAACATGAATGTTTAGATAGCACAACAATTTCAAATTTTTATATTACTCTACTTTCTACATTCTCATTCTTGGCTTCCTGCTCTCTTAATCGATTGGATGTTTAAAGCGATTTATTTTCATGTGTGAGCCATTTCACCAGTAGATCGTCAGTTAGGACGTGAAAGATATGGATAACTTACCCCTATATAGATAAAATGGAGATATATCGACTCGTCTAGTTACGTTTCATATCAGATGAAACTTTCTCATTCCTATAATCTCGCTCAGAGTCTAAAAGTATAATACGGCAGCACAAAAATATCACTATATACTCAACTTAGATATCATTTTCTTACTCAAGAGAATAGACTTTATGCTATGCTTGTAATGTCTCTACGCGCTTTGGAGCTCTCGTTGATAATGTGGCAGTTTCATCCAGTAACATCTGCTCCGACGAGATACCACACTTTGGTCGGTCATCCTTACCAAGAGAATATGAAGAGTAGGAATACTATGATCAAATATTGACTCTCAAATGCAAAGAATAAAGAAGGGTATGCGTAAAGTATACAATTCTAACAGCACTCGGAAAGGTAAAATTGTGCGTAGGAGCTCTTGAGAACATTCATTGTAGGTATGTAAACATGGTCTTTAAAATAAATTTTACATGGACCGACTGGTGTAAAAACTAGGGACCCTTTGGTATTCCGCGCTGCCCCAGAAATTCTAATCTTGGATTATAGAGTCAAGTATTTTGCTTCTTGTCTTTTTGATTGTCGTCTAGCAATCTAATCTATCAGTATCATTAATAACCAAAACGCACCAAAGTCAGTTAATTCTTATAGGTTTTTAGGAGTGAAGAGGTTTAGCTCGTGTTGGTTTGGCAATTTTGGTACATGTTGCCAGCAGCGAACAATACGCAGGTTTAATTTGTAGGTCTCTCTCGGATTTTCGCTCTGATTTGATCATTAGCATTCTAGGTAAAAGCTTTTTTTCGTCTCGTACTCTTAACTATCGTTCTGTATTGGTGAAGAACAATTTTTAATGTTGTTTACCTTTTCTTAATGTCGTTCGTATATATAACTTGAATTTGCTAGCTGTGTTACCGATTTTTACTCGAGTTAAACTAAGTTTCGTTGTGTATGTACCTGGATTGGTGCCTGTTCAATCACTCTCTAGATTATATGAGCTCTATATAAAAATTGAAACGTTTTTGTCTTCGCATCACCATGCGTTTTATAATTTTAAATATATTAAAATAATGTTATTATTCACAGATCATAAGACATCAATATACTATTTGAATTAATATCTACACTGTTAATCTAATATCTAATAGTGATAAATGTTTAAAATTTCAGCTTAATGTCTAGGAAAATATGATTTATGAAGTAAATGTTTGAGCCTCTGAACCTTCCTTGATTCTAATTGTTTGTTAACATTATCACTGTTAAAAATGAATTGTTCTGGATAGGTATATAACTCCACCACGACCGTTTTGCTTCTAATATTCACCCATACTATATTTATTCAACTTCAGGTTGATAGCCTCCAATGGATTCTATAAGGTTTCGATATTCAATAGTTTTATTTCGTATTTTTTGGACGCTTCCTCACGTAAGAAAATCACATTTACATTCTTCTCAAGGAATAATTAGGCTCTGATTTTTGAAGTAAAATTCAATGATTTTTATTTTTTTATGCTTCGCGTATTTAAACTAATTTTTTCATAATATTATATTTAAAATATAATTATTTTTTTAATGCATTACCACTATTATTAATAATTTGATTATTAATAATATATATTTTATATAATAATAATAATAATAATAATAATAATTAATCACAAGGAATATAGTTAAAGGATAATATTAATGATCATTTTTACTAATAATAATGATTGATATAAATAATATAGAAAATATAATAGCTAGAACATTTCTCTTATTGGGAATTAAAGATTATCATCCTATGATAAATTATTGATTAAAATTTTCTCAGAACTGTTAAAGAAAATTTATTCGTTTTAATCTTTGTAAGGTATTTTGTTGGAAAAATTCCGTAGATTTAAATTCAAGCATAATTTTCTTTTTTTTTCATTTTAGTCAGTCATTTCATCAAATAGATTTTCAGGCATTATGTGCAAAATTTTATTATGCATAAGTAATGCTAGTTATCTCTATTCATTTCAGATATTCTCGATTGAACCTGAGTTTCAAAGTTTTCATTTCTATTTCTCTTAGGGCTTGACTTTCATTCCATACTATATCCGTTATGCCGAAGACGTCTGTATTCATTACTCTATTAATATTGAAAAATTTCCTAACCGGCAGGAAATATTTAATGTTAGAATTGTATATTTAGTTTTTATTATTTCTTTGTATTAGTACTTACTATCGCTCTTTTTATCTCGGACAATTATTTTTCTGGACACTGTACATCTTAGTTAAAACCATAATCACTTTTTTCCGCTATTTCTTTCAGTGACCAGGTTCTCATCCTACTATTTGTGTTCCTGAGAGTTCTTGAGTGCCTTACTGGATATTTTCATGAGATATAACGTGGCATCAATCTTGACGCCATTGCATTTTCATTTCCATAAGCTTTTTTCAGCATTGCATCTTCTCTCAAACATCCGTGAGATCTACTTCTATAACTTTCTTTTATAATCTTTAAATCCTTATCTACCAATCTTCTCTCTTTGTTTAGCTTTATTCACAGTTTAATGGAATAATTAAAAATTTAACTGACTAATTTGTTCTTTTCTAACATACCTGGTGCATTAAAATTAATTTAAGAATACCTCACACGAATTAGTTGTTCGTTATGGTGAGTAATCATAAACGTATTATTCTTTGTACTATTACATCTTGTAGTCTGAGATACTCTAAATGTTGCATAGCGCAAATTAAGATGCATTAAAACTTGAGAACGTCCAAGCGTAATATTATAAATAGTCTGAGCTCATAACTTGTCGTTGTGAATGTTATGTTAAAACCATAAGAACTTCTCTCAATACAGAATTCCGACCATTGTAAATTCTATTTTATTTGTTATTCATTTTAAGCTTCATTCACGAATTTATTTTTAGCTTTTTGTTCGAACATTTTTGAAACAAAATTTTCATTGTTTGAAGAATAATTTGATACTGAGGAGAAATTTCCACACTTTAAAGAATTATCTGTCCCAAAATTTGCAGAATCAGCGAAAGCTTTCGAAGATATATTAGACAAAAATAAACGTCTTGCTCGTAACATGAGTGTGAAGCTCAATTTCTCATTTTCTTTTGCATCAACGAACTCCAAAAAGAATTATATCTGATCTTTATAATTTAATCAGCTTCGCAGTCATCGGATGCAGAGGGTTAGTAGAAAACCCTTGAAAGCTTTACTTCATAGTTTTTAATTCTGATTCATAGCTAGAGAGGCGATCAGGCAAACATACTATGGCAGGTTGCTCGTATCGCTGCTCAGTGTAGTACAAAAGTTCTCTTCTTTCATTCCTGCCATGGACATTATTTGTAAAAATATTGTACGCCTTACAAAATATTTAAAAATTTCAATATTTATATAATACTTTAAATTTCTAATAAAATTATTATTCTCATGCGTATATATATATATTACGAAATATATATATATTATATCATATTTACGAATCCTTCCTATATTACTTACGATATAAATTGTTACCCTTTCTTACATATATAGGTATATTTATATAATATGATAATAATACCTAACTACTTTTATAGTCTTCTTTCATACTACTTAATAATATATTATAATTAAACATATATATATATAAACTATATATATATAAATATAATATATATATACCTATATATAATAAATAGTATATTCTATACTACTATACTATATATACTAGTATAATATATAGTTCCAACTTTTGCCTTCTCCTATTTTGGATTGTATTTCATTAATATTCCTCTTATTTGTAACTTAATTATTGTTTTATGTCTTAATTAATAAAAATATGTGTAAAATTTACCATTTGTAATAAAATAAAATTGTACATTATAATATATACGATTCCTAATGTATAATACTCCTGCATGTTTAAATACTATATATCCTATATAAACATAAATATATATAAAACTTAAGTATATTTTTCTAATGAACTTATATTATTATATATATTTGAGTATATATATATATATATTATCAAATTTTTTATATAACTTACTTAACACTAAACATATATATTATATATCTTCCTATCAACATATATTTATAGTTTATTACCTACAACGATATTGATATCCTCCCTATTTATTCAAGGGATTTATATCTCCTATAATATTAGGTATTACTCATTAATGAAACACATCTGATATATTATACTATAATTGGGTTTGGGGTATATGAATACCTCTCGCATATCTGTATATCCAGATGAGGGTGAGGCATGTATATATATACTGAATCATAAATATATATTCAGGTATGTATATAATATAATCTTTCAGGAAATTATGATAGTGAGGATATGATCATTAAATATATTAATGTATTTATAGGACGAAACCTATACATAAACATTATGTCGGATCGTCCCTATAACCAAATCTTCGGAAGAAACTACCCCTTTTATCTAATGATTTCACAGCCTATGTCCTTATGTTCATCTCTTGATAGTAAATACGCCCTTATTTAATATTTTATTTTTTCTATATTCTTAATATATAGTAAAATATGGTATAATACTCATCACTACTTATTATATTTTCATATTAAATTTTATAAAATAACTCTATTTATCTCGCAACATCTCACTATCAATCACTACTAATAACTATATTTTATTATTCTAATGGCCAGTGTAAATAGTACTTTATGTCCGATGGTATTACTTAATCGATATATAACTATAATCTGGGATATATGACTTTAGCCTTTGTAACTAACTGAAATAGACAGTCCTTTCTAGTGGTTCATTGCCACCTAAAGGTTTATATATATAATATATTATTATATATATAATATATATAGTAGTATATATATATATAATAATAAATAATATACTATAATATACAGGTATATAATATTATAATAATATATATATATTTTATATATATAATATAATATTAATTTTGATTGAAAAAATTAGAGCCTAGTGGATTCAATGTTATTAATTTAGATGTTAACACATATACTAAAATATAATATCCTCTTTAAAATTAGATCTCCTATACTAATTTAATATAATATAATTACTTCTAATGCGTATTATATATATTATCAGAGCTGCGCGTACACGTTGTGCTGTCGCTATATCCCTTCACGGCGCACTAATTCAATTGTGTAGCGGCCAACAGTTTTTTGAAAATGCGACTTAACGCAATGGCGCACAAGCCGTCATGTCTCCCTAGAAGGCTCGCGGCTCTTAATCCCCGGAGATGTGAGACAGGAAACAAAGCTTTCTTCTCTCTGCTAAAATCACGATACACTCGTACTACGTCAAGCGTAGTTTCATTAAACAATCCCTCTAGTGTCGACATATTTTATTTATGGCTAAAGGTCGTCATATTCTTATTTATTAACCGAACGTTGAGACCTAAAGGAGGACCTTTCGATATATAATACTAAATATAAAATGAAAAGCTTGATTAGTACCTCTATATATATTATTTATAGGTTGTCATATTTACTACTAGTGAATTTATAACTATACAAAATATCTTATATAGAATAAGTGTGAATTTAGCATAACTGGCCTCGCCAGATCATCCGTGAAATACGATATGTATCAGGAAAACAATAACATATATTGGAAACCTGATACCACAAAAGCTGGGGAAAAAAATCACAATAAACGAAAATAAATCAATAAAAAATAAACAATATAGGAATTATGAAAATATTGTACGACAATTTAATTTTTTTTTCCTGCTGTATTCCGAAATTTATCGCAATAGATAATACCCAGTTATTAACATTGTACACCATGTTGCTTGGAATGAACGTTGTATAATCTATGGTCAAAATAAGACTGAATGAATTAGTAGGCTCTGTGAAGGCATTATAATTAATATTAAAAGAGGAAGATTAAAAATGTAGAGAAGACGTGTAAAATAAAACGGAAAAAGAAAGGAAAAGTATTTAAAAATAAAAGGTAATAAAAGGAGTTGTAGAAAGGAATATTCTCCAATATCCCACAATTCTTTTTTAAGCAATATCCATCTGAAATATAGTACCGTAATAAAATTAATATGTTTTTTTGTTAATGATGCGCGAGCCACACTAGTAGTTCGAATATTAGGATTAACATGGAAAACAGTTGTAGATTGGTACAGCTTTTGCCGAGAAGTGGGCGAAATTGAAATTTTAAATAGGAGAAATAAAATAGGTGGTAAAGATAAAATAGCTGAAGTTGATGAATCTGTGCTTGGGAAACGAAAATATAATAAAGGTCAAGTAGTTAAAAGAAAGTGGGTAATAGGTGGATTTGAAAGAGTGACAGGTAAATGTTTTTTTCGTTCCTGTAATAAACAGAAATAGTGACACATTGAAAAGAATTTTAAAAGAATGCATCAACCCCGGTATACCGTCATAATAGACAAGTGGAAGGGATACCGAAATCTAGTGGAAGTAGATGTAACTCATCTCACAGTGAATCATTCACTAAACTTCGTGAATCCACGAGATGGGGCTTGTACGAACACTATAGAAGGAGAGTGGTCAAAGGTATGTAATGGAATATAACTTGTCAAACCTGAAATAACGATAGTTAACCTAACCTATTCTAACCTAACCTAACCTAATGTTTTATTCGTTTCAGTTAAAATCAAAAATTCCTTAACAAGGTTTAAAAAAGAAGTATCTACTCAGTTATTTATGTTTCTACATCTGGAAGAAAGAAAGCAAATTAAGAAATATATTTTAATGTTCTAGGTAAATTTTATCACTCAAAAAGTATCCAAAGAATCAAATTACTTATTTAGTATAAATAATTATAGATGGCATATAAATATAAATAGATGAAATTTATTATATCTTTAATTTTTTCTTATTTATTTTTATACTATTTATCTATTTAAATAACAGTGGAGGGAAAGGAAAACTGAGAACTGTTTGAAGGCTGATATACGTGAGTATATATTATTGTGTTTCTCTGTCAAACATCTATCGTAGTTTTTGAGCTATTGTATATATATAAGCCTCCCGGACCTCCTGTGGGAAAACATGGACCACAACTGGACAGGGATGATGAGGAAGGAGGTAGTTTTGGCTCGGATTCAAAGTTTCTACTGGTGTCTCGTGTCTTGTGTTTATGCCAAAATAATCATTCTCAAGATCTGCAAATCTGCCCTTCCTCCTCTTAACTTCTATCGCTCTGTTTAACTCATATATATTAAAAAAGGCCCCAAATAAACTCTTTTTTGGTCCTCCTCTATTTCGCTTACTACTACTAATTAACGCCTGTGCAATTCTACTCCTTCAAATTTTAAATTAGGCAAGCGAATATCGACCCCCCTCCCTGCCTCCCAGCTTTTTTAAAACCGTTCCGTCCAGGTGTTAGCCGGAGCTACCTATGATATCGGCGTCGCTGATTTAGCATCGCATGGGATGCCGGGTGAATGTTTGAGGTTACTTGGGGCCAACCATTGATAAATCTATTGGCGCAAGGGGGCGCACTAGTCCTGGCGGGCATTAGCGCATTAGTGCGTCAGGCGCACTCAAGTGAAAATGGGACTCCTGTATAATAGGCAGCGCTGCAGGTAATCCAACTAACTTATAGCATTATCTTAAATTAATAATTAATTAATAATATATATAATTATATAAAATTATATTATATTAATAATTTTTTTATAAACAAATAATTAATATTTCTGAATTAAACTTTGTATCAATTAGAATAATATATTCAAGCTTAGTTTAACTTTAAATTATAATTAATTAATATATAAATTTAAGATATATAAATTAAATAATATATAACATAATAAGAATGAAAGAAATTCTAGAATATATCAGCTTTTTATGTAATATAGTTTTACTATTTAGCTTACCAATCATTAACGAAATGATTTCTTTTAATTTCTTTAATTGTCTTAAAACTACGCGGCGATAAAAGTGCTGAGATAACGTCTGGTTGAATATATATACTAGTATATATATAATAATAATAATAATGATATATTAATATAATAATTAATATAATAATAATAATAATAAAATTAATTAATAAATTAATGAATCAATAATAATTAATAATAATATATTTAATTATATATAAAAATAATAATTATTTACTACTGATTCTATAGTGTCTTACGTGTATCATAGCTAAATGCGGTCTCGCAACATGCTTGACAATAGTGTGTTTGCAACTCTTCTAATCAATTGTTATAATCTCATTAGTATACATATATTGGGTCAAAGGGAATTTATTGGAAAACATTTAAGGATGCGGGGCCTTTACAGATTATAAATATTTTAGAGATTTAGGTTTAAATGCCATCAACTGAAAGCCTCCAACATTTTCTATTATCATAATCTTATTATTTTTTTTTTTTTTGCTATATCAATAATTATATCAAAAATTATAGTGACATTACGTTAATCTTATATAAGTATATAGATCTGTAGTTAATGGATGTTTTTATAGTATTTAAGATAAGCTTTCAGTCATGATTTTTAGTTATGTGCGCTTCGCACAAGGAATGTAAAATATAGTTATATGACTATTTGATATATCAGCTACAGCTTTCTTGAAATGCTCAGTGAATAAATGTTTATTGATAATTAATTAATAATTTTGTATAATAGAATTAAATAATTTATAACTGAAGGTATTTAAATTGGTGAAATTGATTTATGCCAACCTGAATGTTAATTGTTCTGTCATCTATATAGTCAGAGATTGTAACGAATATTAGTCACGATTAACGAGTCAGAACTCGGGTGCATGCGTAAATAATTGTGATAACAATAATACAATTAGATAATAATAATAATTTATAATATGAATTAATAATAATAATTTAATTAATAATCAAATTCTGAAAATTGAACGAAAAATAATGAAATACGTTAATACAGGTATGATTTTTTTGTATAAATGATAATGACTAGTAATAAATAAGATTATATTTAGTAGATGGGAAGGCAGTGATTAGAAAATAATTTTCTGCTGATTTTGTATGAGTAATACAGTTTTATATGTTATTAAGTTTATTTAGATATTATAATATGTTAGCTACATTGATTAGTCCAAATAGTATTGAATTAGATTAGGTTTGATGTATTGTTTATATGTGCAGGTTATTTATATATATATTATCTTGTGGTTTAGCTGTGATATATTTTAATATAATGGTATTATATCATTGAAGGTTAGTGAATATGGTTAAATATCTTAAAGGACTTTTAATGACTGACGTTTTAAGATATTTTTATTAGGATTTGATGTAATTCTGTTTTATGCCTAGTTTTATGTAGTTTAGAGTATATCATATGATAATTTATAAACCGGCCGTATAGATCGGTAAATTAGATATATGCATTTATATGATATATACAAAATTAATTAACAGGAAACCCCGGTAGCGGGGGACGCCTATGATGGTGCGATCCAGGATTAGGTGTATTGCGGCTCTTGCGCGGACTGCCTGCACGTGCACATTCCTGTTGTGTTATGATGAATTTGCTGTGATTCTCGGTATTTTAGACAGCAAGATATTGCCCCCATGAAGCTATTGTTTTAGTTTAGTCATTTGTTGCCTGCGTATATTTGCCTAGATAATAGAATGCGACACAAGTATTAGGATGTAGGCACAGACCTGTCCTTCAGATTATATCTACTTTGTCCTTTCCTTAAAGGAAATGAATAGTTCTTATTTGGCGTTTAGATTTAGTTGGTGGTAATGTGATACGAATTTAGACTATTTAGGCTCTTGAATATAGTACCTGTGTGTATGT
>JABUQX010042623.1:0-22500 GCA_015478945.1 Trachelipus rathkii
GATATTGCTTCCGTTCAGTTTATCGAATTTCAGGTGTTTAACCGTTTCGCATTTATCGTGAATCGCAAAGGCGTTTCTGGTGCGCAGCTGCCTCGCAGCTGAACCAACTCAGTTTCGGAGCTTTACAAAGTCTCCGAATTTTTCGGTAATAATATAATGCATGTCAACAGCTTATTTTCCACCTAACTTCTGCCATATCCAAGTTTGTGGGCTTAGTTCCCCCTTTTAATAGGCATAGCGGTATGAATCCATGGGGCAAGAAATTTGACAATACCAGCTATATGTGTGCTCCAAGTTTGAAAGCTATCATATGTCTCAATCCCCTTCTGTTAGGGAAATAGAAAAAAACTCTTGGGCTATAAAAGCTTTGTGTTAAAATTACAGATATAAACATTGGGCAACTTTAGCTTACTGGACTGTGTCTCTAGTAAAGCGTCGTAAAGGACGATGGTTCGAATTCGACTTCGTACATTTTGCAGTATAGGCTTATAGCTTGAGCAAACATTATTGTTTAAAGCTAAAACTAATTTAATTTAAAAAATATATATTTAAGGCATGACTAAAGTAAAATATATATTAAAGTATTTAAAGTATGACTGAAGTAAATTAAATACAAATAAATATTAAATGTATGCAGTAGAGACATGCGCACGCATCATCAAACAAGAACAAAAATATAACGTCATCATACTGATGACGTCATACGGTAGTTCTTAAAGTATATGTGTGTAAATCGGCGCGGCCAAACCAAACAACAAACAATGACACAAACAAAAACTAAAATTTGTACACAGAAAAGTGCACACATGAACGTAAATATGTACATTCTTTTACATGTAAAAATAAAAGGGTGGGGTTTAGTAACGTCACTGAAAGGGGGCGAAACTTTTCTGCATAATTCATCTGTTACTACTACAGTATAGTTTAGTATAGTAAGAAATTGCATTGTATAGTTTAGCATAGCAAAGAATTATATCATATTATAGCACATTATAGCAGAGCATAGAAAAGAATTAGTAGAGTGTAGTATAGAATAGTGTAGTAGAGAATTGCAAAGTATAGTATAGTAGAGTTTTGTAGAGTATAGCATAGCATAGTACAAAATAGTATAGAAAAATGTTGTAAAGTATAGTGTATTATAGCATAGTGTAGTATAGTACAATACAGTATAGTAAAGATATTATACAATACAGTACAGTATAGTTCTTTATTGTCTGGCTGAAGCCATTGATCCAGAGAAGTTAGAGTGAGTATATATGTGGTCAGATTTGAATTTATGACGAAAAAGAAATCAGATTCCAAACTTTAACCAGAACTATAGTCCGTACGCATGTTACTTGACTCAGAAACCAAATTTATCATAAAATCTAGTATGAGAAACGTAAAATCTTTTCAGCTTCAAAACTAGAATAAAATATTTTTCTATATTACAATTCTTTCAATTTTAATTTACTTATTAACTCATTAATTGGAATTAAAATTCATTAACTGTTATTATATTTCATTAATTGGTATTAAAATTCATTAATTGGTATTATATTTCATTAATTGGTATTATAATTCATTAATTGGTATAATTAATCAATTATTATATTTCATTAATTGATATTAAAGTTCATTAATTGGTATTATAATTCATTAATTATTATATTTCATTAATTGGTATTATAGTTCATTAAAAGGTATTGTAATTCATTAATTCGGATTATAATTATTCATTAATCAGTATGAAACTTCATTAGTTGGTAGTATAATTTATTAATTTTTATTATAATTCATAAATTGGTATTATAACTCATTAATTAGTATTATAATTAATTAATTGGTATTATAATTCACTAGCTTTCATTAAAATTCATTAATTGCTATTAAAATTAAGTAGTTGGTATTATACTTAATTAATTAGCATTAAAATTCATTAAATGGTATTCTAATTAATTAATTGGTATTATAATTCATTAATAAGTGTTATAATTTATTGAATAATTGAATTTAATAACAATAATTGACTTCATTAATTATTAAAATATAGTAGTGTATTTGGTTACATTTCAATTAAATTTAGCTAATTTCTGTAACAAATTAAATTATAAACATTTATTATTTTATAATTAGTATAATAATTGATTAATTAATAAAGCTATCGATTAATTATTAATAAAAAAATAACTATAAGCATTTTTTATATAAATTTGTCAGTTGCATTCAATAATAATAATAATTAATTAAAAAAATTATTATTTACACTGTAATTAATATAATAAATTACTTGAATTTAATTGTTCTAAACCTTGATTAATAATTAATAGAAAATAATAATTAAAGTTTTTAATTAATTCATAATTAATTTCATTTAGTATTATTTGCTCAGTGACTAAAATTAACTATAAAACTTATTAATTAATTTATAATAATTGTCAAATTAATATAATAGATATTATAATTATGGTTTTACAATATATTAATTGGTATTATATTTTCATAATGATAACATAACACTTCATTTCTTTATGCATTGTCCATTAAATATTACATTTTGGCAATTATAGATATTCCCTAATGTATTTAATTATAACCGAATATAGTGGATAGGTTTAGGGACATGGCTCGAACACTTGTCAGGATCCTAGGCATCAATTACGTAGAGTCATAGAGTAATTTCCCTTCTAGAATAGAGTTAAGCCTGTGAGGTGCAAAATTTGAAAGAGTATAGAATGTATAACTGATTGGTGTGAATACTGCAATAACATTTACCATCCCATAATGTTATATGCAACATTGCATGCCGGGAATTGGCCTTACAACATAATAAAGTCATGTCGCATGTTCCTTATGACTTGTTAGCACAATTTTTATTTGTCATAATATGATACATAAAGTTGTCAAAATTTAAAAGAGTATGAGTGTATAACTGACTGGTGGGAAAACTACAATACTATTTACCATTCCATACTGTTGTATGGTACATTGCATGCCTGGCATTGATCCTACAACATAATTAAGTGACGTTGCATGTTCCTTATGACTTGCTAGCACAATTTTTATTAGTCATAATATGATACATAAAGCAGTCAAGCAATAATTTGAGAGACCACTGAATTTTATATTCAATTAACTTTTTACTGTTTATAAAAGAGAGAAACAATGATAGGCATTGTCAACAATGGATTATAATTTGATTAAAAATAAACGAAATAAAAAAAAATTAAAAAACTTGGTTTTTAAAAATTCAGAAAAAATATATAAATTAAAAAAAATAAATAAATAAATATATAAATAAACAAACGATAAATTAACAAATAAACAGTAATAAAACATATAATTTAAGAAAAATAAGAAAAATCTAATATAGAAAATTTAAAAATTAAGATGAATTGCAAATTGAAATTTTTAATTTAATTAAAAATTTAATTTATAACTAAATAAAATAAGTTATATAATTAAATATATTTATTAATTAATAACAAATGAATTTTTCATTTCGTGAATAAAAAAAAATAAATTTAAAATTACACAAAAAATATTTATTTTGGACAAAGAAATAATAATAATAATAATAATAATAATAATAATAATAATAATAATAATAATAATAATAATAATAATAATAATAATAATAATAATAATAATAATAATAATAATAATAATAATAATAATAATAATAATAATAATAATAATAATAATAATAATAATAATAATAATAATATTAATAATAATAATAATAATAATGATAATAACAATAAAAATAAATAAAAATAAATGAATGATGTTAGTAAAAATTAATAGAAATGTTATTATAAATAATATTTTAATTAATAATTCAGAAATATTGATGTTATTAAATTAATTAATTGATTAAATTATTTAATTATAACTTTTTATTTAATTTTATTTTTAATTATATTATATAATTAATTTATTTGAATCTATTAATCTTTTAATTAAATAACTAAACTAATTTAATTAATGATAATTGAAGTAATTTAATATTATATTAATTTATAATAATAAATTTAAAAAAATTGATTTTATTTTTAATTATTTAATTATATAAATTAAGAAATATTGATATTAATTTAATTGAATATTAATATTATATTAATTTACAATTAATTAATAAAATTACTTTTAATTTAATTTGTTTAATATTTGATTACCTAATTTTATAAATTTATAAACATTAATGTTAATTAATAAATAATACAATTATATATTCAGAAATATTATTGCTATTGGATTAATTTAATATTCGGTTAATTATTAATAATTAATAATACATATAATTATAAATTCAGAAATATTATTATTAAATGAATTTAATATTAGATTAACTAAATTTATATATTTCCAAATGTTAATTTATTGAATTAATTTACAATTATAAATTTAGAAATAATAGCTAATTAATGAGCAATAGCTAAATAATAATTAATTTAATATAGATTAATTAATTTGGTAAATTAAGATGTTACTTTAATCGTGTATTCAGAAATAATATTGTTAATCAATTAATTTTAAATTAGGTTAACTGAAAATAATAAATTTAGAAATAATTAATAATTAATTTGTTATTATTGATTCAGAAATTATAATTTTAAATTATTTATTTTAATATTAGTTTAGCTAAATTTATATATTTATAAATTCAGAAATATTAATATTAATTTAATTGAATATTAATATTGTATAAATTTGCAATTAATAATTTATAAAGTTATTTAATTTAATTAGTTTAATATTAAATTAACATTTTATAAATTTATAAACAGTAATATTAATTAATAAATAATACAATTATTTATTAAGAAATATTACTCTTTTTAATTAATTTAATATTCGATTAATTAATGCATGATAGTTAATACAATTATAAATTCAGAAATATTACCACTAAATTATTAATTTGATATTATATTAATTAACTTTATATATTTACAAATGTTAATTTATTGAATTAATTTACAATTATAAGTTTAGAAATAATTGTTAGTTAATAAATAATTAATAATTATTTTAATATAGAATAATTAATTTAGTAAATTAAGACGTTACTTTAATCATGTATTGAGAAATAATATTGTTAATTTATTAATTTTATATTAGGTTAATTGAATTAATAAATTTAGAAACAATTAATAATTAATTTCTATTATTGATCAGAATTATTTATTTTTTAAATTATTTATTTCAATATTAGATAACTAAATTTATATATTTATGAATGTTAATTATTTTAATTAATTTACAATTATTGAATAAAAATAAAATTAATTAATTTTTTAAATATATTTATTTTAAAATATTAATATATTTAATAATATAAATTAATATATTTGTTTTATTATATCAATATTTTTTACTTTAATATATTAATATATTTACTTTAATATATTAATATATTTATTATATATTAATATATTTTTAAAGATTTTTTTTTTTAATATTAAAAGATGAATAGCGATGTTAATAAATAAATTCCTCAAAAATTTATTGAAATTCTGAAAATTGATATAATTCAATCCTCCTTTTCAAGAATTTGAATTATTAAGATTTTATTCCTTAAAATATTTTCTAAAAAAAAAATGCTCTTGAAAAACATCGAATTTAAATGCATAAAAAAAAAGAAAAAAAGAAAAAAGAAAAAGAAAAGAAAAAAAAAGTCTGAGTACTTTTTTGTCATCGTATTATGAGTCATTCCTAATTAAGGAAGGGAGATATTTAATTATAAAGCTCGCGAGAGTTCCATAAATTATGATAAAAAAAAAAGAGAAGGAATTTTTAATTTTGTGAAGATGGCGAAAAGGTAAAAGGAATTTCTTGATAGGATTTTTTTTATTTTTTTTTCTGGCCATCTTTTTGATGACACTTAAACAAAAAAAAAAAATTTTTCATATATAAAAATATATATTATATCAAGTATATATAATATATATATATAGCCTCTGAATTGGTGTGTGTGTATCTATTTTAAGCGTAGCGCTATTTCAAACAGATACTAAGTTAATTAATATATATATAATTGTGAAGTTACTTTTGTACATATTTATTTATAAGATTATAATACCTTTATAAGTGACACTATTTTTGTAGCGATATATATACTAAATTATATATACTATATATAATATTATATATATTTATATATATATATATATATATATATATATAAATACGGCTACAATACTATTAATATATATATAGTATATTATATATTATACATATATATATATATATAATATATATTAATTATATATATTATTATATTATATATATATATATACTATATATATATAGTATTTATTTAATATATTATATATATATATATATTTATATATTAATATTAATATATTATTTTATATATATTATATAATATTATATAATATATATTATTTATATAATAATTAATATATACATAGGTGATTCAATAACCTCTGCGAACATCAATAATAACTCTCAGGAGGGCTAGATAAGTAAGAAACGATAAGGAATCAATTTATTATTAAATAAAGTCATAATGTTGTAGGAGGTGGTTCATAAGTATTATTACAGTGATAATTATTAGTAATAATAGTAGTAATAACCACGTATGATGATTTGTTTATTAGCACCGCTTTACGTATATAATTTAAGTAAATAACCAGATAGATTTTGGGATATATGCTATTATATTTGCTGGTGTTACAGACAACTTCAATTACAAATTGTTTGATAAGACCCGGATATTTGGTCACAAAACAGATGTAAAAATATTAGACGCACGTAAGAGTATTGTAAAGCAAACCTAATAGTAGCTTATTATTGTATTATAATGGAATTATCATTTATTTATATTATGGATAGAAAATATTGTAAGTGAAATAGGTGTTATTACAAATAAGTGTCGGCTCACCTGCAATAACTAACACTATATATATATATATAATATATTAGATTTACATATTTCAGTTTAACATATCATTATATCACCGTTATAGCCATTGCCTGTCAGGACTCTACTCCAGAACATAGCTCATCTACTGTGATCTGATTTTGATCAATAATACGCAGTGTGAATATTTACCCGCTGATCAATTCCTCATCTTGTTAAATTGACTTGGGATTATAAGTGAGTCGAGATATGCTTCTCAGTTATAACATACCTGCCCCAAAGGTAGAGATCAAATCAGATAAGGGGCGTAGCCAACGAGTTAGAGCGCGTATTAATGAGTGACAGGCTCGGAATAATAGTGCACCACATAGAGGTTGCACGCTCAGACTCATTTCCTCAAACACTCTCATATCACTTCACTATCTATTCAGTGCACGAACAGTAATCTTATTCAGCCATTATAATATATATCTCCATACTTATATGGTGGACTGAAGTGCGCTAGGCAGCAGCCAATCATTTGGATTTACCGATATATAACTATGTATCAAACTGTACAGGTTAGCTACTGAAAGGGGTATGTGTTGTCCTGTAGCTGCTGAGGAATAGCTAATGTATCTGGAGTAGTTAGCCTATAGGTATAAACATGACTCAAGCGTCTCAATATACTCAAACGTGTGTGGGAAACTGTAGAAGAGATGACAGTCCAAGCCTTATGAATTATAGTGTCCCAAATCACTTTATTCACTAATATCATACTACTACAAATGTTATTTAATCGAGGGTAAATTTCAGTACTACTTGTGATGATACTACTATTGTATGAGAACATTGACTGATGCGTCGGAATTGTCCAATCTAGTTATCCAATATATAGTGTGTGCTATAGGTATTCCTGAGGCTGTATTGAATGAAGTGAGTCACTAAGCTCATCTGGTATAACTATATAGTATACATGTGCAATGAAAGAGTGGACAAAGGCTCATGTTAGGCTCTACTAACCACAGTAGGCGTGCGAAGGTCGTGTTAATGTCAAACAAAAAATTACTCTCACCAGGGACAGACATGATCTGAGTAACCAACTAAGTGGAGTTGTGTCTAAGCTGGAAAGTCTGTATTTTGGTGTCTCTATTTTATTCAGCTACTATGTTTCCTACTGTAGACTCCGGTGATCGAAAGTTCAGAGTGGAGGCTTTAGGTTTACGGCTAGGCGAAAGACGCTCCTAAGGACTCAAGCTAGATCACGGGATTCATTGGATAATTTGAACCCATGGCATGGGCCAATGGCGCGTTGTGCTAAGTCGATATTAAGTTCAGGGTCGTTGGCGAGATATCACTGTTCACAGATCACCAGTATTTCAGGTATTACAGCAGAGGAGTCCTCGAATAGTATGACGCTATGTCTATACGCGCGCAATGCAAAAACACAATCTTCGAATTTGACGACACGCGGTCTAAAACATTTTATATCTATGTATTCCATAGAGTCTGAGCAAGTGTGACAGAGCATAAATTGAAGGAGTCGACTCGAAGCTCGCGTTCCGTACTATGGGTCGTTAATGTAGAGCTTTTATGCGGGTAGTATGAATTTATCTGAGTGTGGAAACTCGATTCCCAGTACAATGAGGGTTGGGACTCCTTCGTCCATAATTCTGTTCGCCGAACCGTATATATATAATTATATTAGTTAAATCAAACAATTTAATCTAATGTCTAGGTTATATAATATCGGGTAACACGAGATGAGCTAATGATGTATTACTCCATTCTAATCGTATAGTCATAACACTTATGTTATCATGAAATCAAGGAATGAATTGGGCAATGATACTATAAGGTAATTTTAATGAGCACGTGTTATTCCGATAAGGACGTTTGTATATAGCGTACCATCATCATTAATATAATATACGCACTAAGCACTAAACATATATAAATAAATTGAGTAATCACTATAATATAAGTCGGTATAACCTACATCCATGACCACGTATGGCTGATCACAACATATAGACACTAAGGTGTACCTTGTCAATACGTGGCGCGTACTAATTGCCCTTCGTATAAACGAGATGAGTAGCGTTGGCAAGAAATATAAACACCCACTAAATTTAGATATTGGTTTGATCTTAGTTAAACTGTTTTAAATGTATATTACGGTGAGGGTTTTGCTTATGTAGATCAGCTAAATACACTCGAGAGAAAAATGAATAATAAAATTCTGATAGTAAGTCGCAGAAAGGGAGTTGTAGATACTTTCATAATTACTACACTCTTTTATATATACATATTATCTATATTTATATTTAGTTTTATATATTTGTTTTTACGTTTTCATATTTTGGCTTTGAAGTCAACTAGTCTTTTGTGAGTTGCGTTTTAGTATATATCCAGCTAGATATATATTCTACGATATAATCAGTATATTCCTTCACTGACTAGGAAATCTCTCCAGTTAATTGAGTAAAGCATTAATTGACGGCTGTATTATTAATATAGTCTTGAGCAAATTATATATATATAATATTAATATATATATACTATTTATTAGTCTAATATAATATATAATATTTTAAATATTATATTATTATAATATAGTTAGTATATTATTATAATATTATATATATATATATAATTATATAGTGATGATATTCATAAAAGTGAATGATAATAATGTAGATAATATTAATTTTATATGATAGTATAGTAATAATAGTATGTATTATAATATAATAATTAATAATATATATATATAGTATATATATATATATATTATATATATATATTAATATTACATACTATAGACTCACATATATACTTAGAGCCCGCCCTCACTATAAATGAGAAAATCCTGCCTTATACGTCATGTATAATATATATATATTATATATTATTATATATATTATATAATTCTATATATGATATATTATTATATATTATATATAATATGATATATAGTATATATATAAAATTAATTAATTATATATATTATATAGTATATATATATATTAATATTAAATATATATATATAGTATATATATATATATATCTATAATTTAATATATTAAAATATATATATATATATATATATAAAATATATAATATATATATATATATATATTATATATTATATATTATAATATATATAGATTATAATATATATTATATAATCTTATATATATATATTAATTAGCTTATAAAACTATAGATAAAGCACATGCGTAGATACTATTAATTTTAATAATATTATAATTATACGTAACCTAATATTAATTTCTGTATGAAAAGTCACGTTTATTATATATACTATTATATATTATTTAAATCATTGTATAAAATTAATTTAAATTTAAAGCTAATTCTACAGATTGAGTAATTTCTCTATTTAGGCCTCGACCATATTATTTTTAAGAGAGAGATATAAGCTTGGTTTTATATATATAAAAGTTTTAATGAACTGTTATTATTTATTATATACGTATTATTATATTAATAAAATCTATCACTTACTATAAATATATATGCAATTATCTTCGAAAATTAATTTATATGTATGATATAATATGCTATAAATACAAAATTAATATATAAAGTTAATAGTTATAAATTATATAATTCACGATATCTCTAGCTGTATCATATAATATCAGTAACATAATTCAGTTATACAAAGATATTATCATAACTTACTACCTAAGCATATAGACCTCACACAACTGTCTGAGTGGTTTTCCTAAACATTTCGATGACATATTATTATAAGGGAAGAGAACTTAAAGGTTTATTCAATAATATATTTTTACGATTATAGGTAAGTACAAGACTTCACCATAATATATCAATTTATATATATATAGATATACGTTACCCTATTACTATCTTTAGATATAAAAAATAATTAACGATCAAATTTCGATTTACCGTTCACGTAGAAAGAATTGTTATACTCTTTAAGATCACGTTAAGGTAAGCGAGTTATATATCCTGATAATGTATATTATACTACCCTACCCAGTCATCAATATATTAATTAATAATTAAATATACTTAATCAATATACTAAATTATCAGTTACCTATCCAATATGTGATATATGTCTGTTGATATGGATTTATTTTTATTTAAAATTGCTTAAATATTATTTAGAAATTTATATTTTTTCTTTGAAATTTGTTAAAGCTTTTTAATTTTTGATAAAATTAAATCTAAACATATAACTACAACATAAAATAAAGTAAATAATATTCTCTTTTCTACGCTTATATAAACACTATCATGTATATTATAATAAAACATTAAAAAGTTACAATTACAAAGATATAGAGATAAAATATAGAAAGAGTAAAAGTGGCCTGCTAGTATCCTAAAAATGAATTTATATGACATACGAGGTCAAACAGCTTACTGAAATTATGACTGGAAACGAAATCTGAAAATATGATTAATTATACTACGTTAACTCATGAATAATATATATATATATATATATTATAATAATATAGTATATAATCTCATATATAATTATGTATACAGATAAATATTCATAAAAATCATAGTATAAATATATATATGATTAATATATATTAATATATATAATATAATAATATATAAATTATATTATATATATCATATATTATATATATATAATAATTAATATAATTAATTATATAATTACTATATATTACTATATTATATAGTATCATATTAGTATATTTAAATATAATAAGTAATATATAATATATATATTAATATATATATATAATAAATATATAATTAAATATAATATATATATATATATTATTATATTATATATTAATTATATATTATTAATTATTATTATTATAATATATATATATAATATATATGATATAATATATAAACTTATTAATATATAAATATATAACTTATATATATATTATATATTATATATACATGAGTGTATATAAATTATATATATCTATATATATTAATGTATATATATTTTATATATATAATATATATATATTATAAATATTGATATATATATATATATATAATATTATATATATTACGTTTAATAGATATAATATTAATATATGTAATATATAATAATATTATTATTAATAATTAATTATTATATATATATATATAAATATTTTACTAAATTATATGATATAAAATATAAGCTAATATGGTATATATAATTCTCTAGAAAAATAATCTATGATTAAATCCTCTCCTTTCAAGAATTTGAACTTAATATATTTAATTTTCTTATGCAATAATATAATATATATATATATATATTATATATAGTATATATATATATTATAATATAATAAATAATATATATATATAATATATATATATATATATATTATTATTATATTATATTAATATAAATTAATATATAAGTATATATATTAAATATTATACTATATTATATATATATAATATAATATATATTATCTATATGTGTGTGTATGTGTTTTTTAACAGAAGATAAAACCAATACCCTATTCAACAGTGTAGCAGAGTACTCCTAATACTAGGATGATAAGTTGTTACTCATTTTATAACGTTCCGACAGGACGGATCAAAACTACAAAGGGAAGAATATGACTTCACACATTCTCTATACACCCGAATCCAATGATTGTGAACTCTTTGAGTCAACCCTCGCTTTGGTTGCGAGTGCTCTACCACTGAGCTACCGGCGCTTTTTAAATAAATAAATAGAGATATATAAAGATGGAACAAATCAAAAAAATAATAAATAGCATGAGAGTTTACAGTCTAAGTATAATGGACACACAGGCTGTTCATAATATAATATATATAATTTTTAATTATTTAAAATTAGTATTATAATAAGTATATTATGTATTTGAAAAATTTATATATTATATCTATACTGAGGACCAAATTTTTAATACTAAAAAATCTATATATGTAGATGAATATTTAATAATTGATAAATATTAGAGTAATACAAATGGGACTAGTATCGTTAGGGGGGGGGGGCAGAGCGAGGGTATATAGCTATAGCTAGACCATTTCTCTTAGACAGTGTTGTATCTAATAACTCTAATTTTTTCATCTCATTCGTGAACATAATATATTAATACATAATTAATAAATTATAATTAACTAATATTTTTCATCACTAACACTAGCACTATTATACCAATAACATTAATAACAATAATATTAGCACTTCAATTGAGCCATTATTAATTATAAGATTTGTATAGTGCCAATATATGGGGAGGGGGCGTCAGCTGACAGGATATTTTGGATACAGTTAAGTAACGTTAAAAGACGAAAAACTGAACGCGTATTGGTTGACGCACAGCCTAATTGGCAGATGATATTTAACGAAGTAATATCATGAGTATTACATAAGATTGTAATAGGTACACATGTGCTTGAATATTTAAAAAATCAGCACTGAAGTTCAATCATTTAAAGCCTGTGTGCACACTCCTCACCTCTCGCTTAGACGTACATTCAAATAGTGAGATCATGTATGCTTATTATGACTTACTAGTTAATACAAAAGGAAGAGGTTATTAAAGTAACTATTCGATAACAAAAAATTCACTCAGTTGTGCTCTATAACTCTTTTTAAACGTTATTAGTATATAAAATATCAGTAGTATCGTGTATTCGCTATACTAAATCCAGACTTCTTAAATATACAAGCGAATTAATTTGCGCCTACTCTTTGCACATATATATATCATTATTATATCATTAATTATGAATTATAATAAATTGTGTCTTAAGCTAAGGGACATATAAAATAATTAAATGCAACGTGACGTTATTAGAATAATTAGTATATAATAAAGTATGTCCGGCATGCAATGTATGACCACAACTCAATTGTTATGAGAAATATTTAAAGTTGAATAAGTGAACATGCAACGTATGACCTATTATATTGTAAAGGGTTACAATATGCTCGATACACTGTAATGTTTGCATATACTAAAGTAATGGAATCGGTAAATATTATGGTATTGTGAAAGTTATCACGAAAAGTATTCAATTATTAAATACCTATATATATATATATATATATCTACTAATCTTTCATATTTATTGCACCTCACGGGACATTAACTTCTATCTAGAAAGGGTAAATTTACACTAAGTAATTGACGATCGCAACTCTTATATGCATAAGCGTCGGCGCCTAGAGTTCCATGAGAGAACCTGAGTTACAGAATGAGAATCATTGGACACTACTAGGCTCTGAGACTACTTACTCAGTCGGATAAATCTGTTTTAAACTAAATCTTAAATAGCCATAACAGGGTGTGTGGGGACAGTCTCTATAATTGCTCTAAATCGAACATAGATATGAGATAATTTAATTCGAGAAATGAATGAGTCCAAGAGATGAAGAGTGATCAATGTTACCTATTTTAGTCGATTTATTGAGAGAGAGTGGAGTAATATACATATATAAAAGTTGAATATAGATGAGTATAAATAATACCATTATGCGAATAATATAAAGATCATTTAATTCATGAGTAGAGATGATTTGGCATTTAAGTTTAATACGAAACAATAATAGTCCTTTGTAAATGACTTATACATATTAATATAGGACTCTCACAGAAAATATAGTAGGTAGGTATACTTATATGGGGCTATCGATGGTCATGTATTACCTAGACCGTAATGATCCTGTGGACATAATAGATAAGGTAAGATTAGTATTTATATCATAAAATTAATATAAGTAAATAAAAAGATATATAAAATAACTAGATAAAGTATGAATTACTATATATCTGCTTATATATATATCTTACAATATATATATAATCTATATAGTTAGATTAAAATGATTATATATTATGATAACTTAATATAAGGGGGTGGCGACGCCGGGGCGGATGGCTATAGTGATATATATGCGGCTATATATATTGAGGCGTGCCGTGGTATGACGCTCTCATAATTTTGGGGTGCTAAGTTGATACTGAGTTAGTGAGTAGGTTGCTGAGCAATTACAAAATTTCGAGGAGCAGGTGTTCGAGTTATTGAGCGAATGTGTATATATATATATATGGCGGGAGACAAAATAAGAAAAATGAGTTTACTAAAATTATCATACTAGTGATGCGGAAGTCAATATTTATATAGTATATATATACGAGAAATAATAATATATTAGTGGTAGTGCACGTATAGTATGCGGTGATGCGTATGGGTGTACGGGCCTTTTTGATTACACGCACATCAGTGAGCAGCTCAGAGCACCAACGCTTTATACCCGATGCTATAATATTATCTAAATAATAAATTATAAATAATAATATATGAAAAGATAATATTTGAGAGATTTGAATATATAATATATAATATATATTATATTATATAATAATATATTATAATATATATATATAATAGTTATATATATATATATATATATAGTATATATAGTTTATATATATATAATAATATAATATTATATATATATATATATATATATATATATTATATATATATAATATATATATATATATATAATATATAATATATATATTAGTAATATATATATATATATATATATATACTATATATATGATATATAAATATATATATATAATATTAAGTTTTAATATATATAATATATATAATTATATATATAATATATATATATATATTAAATATTATAATATATATATATATATATATAATACATAATATACATATAATATAAATATATATATATATATATATATATAATACTATAATATATATATATAATATTAATATTATATATATATATATATATATTTATTTAATATATATATAGTATAGTATAATATATATAATTTATATATATAATATTAATATATATTAATATATAGTAATATATCATAATATATATATATATATCTATATATTATCATTATATTATAATATTATAATTATATATATATATATATATATAATATCATATATAGTATATAATATATAATATATATATTTACAAAATGATTTTTTAAATATATAAATTATAATTAAAAAAACACCAATTATTATTTATTAATCTATGCTAATCAAGTTAATTAATAATTAAACCCAATTAATTTTTATATTAATTACAGTGTAAATTATATAAATTTGTTAATAAATTTATTATTAATTATTGAATGCAACCAAATCAAGTTTATCTAAAAAATTTAAGTTAATTTTTTAATTCTAATTGAGACGTTTAGAATTAATTAATTCAATCATATTTTTAAATTAATTATATATAAAAATAATTATTTTATAATAAAAATTAAATTATCATTATATTATAATATATATATATATATAATATATTAATATATAATAATCTATATATATATATATATATATAGTACTCCATACTCACTATTTTCATAGTATAGATACGAGTCTATTGATTATAATATTAGGCTATATGATTCACGTTATATATTTATTTTATACATATATATATAGTATACTATATATATATATATATATATTATATATAACTATAAATATATATGAGAGCGTGATATAAGTATAAGTAGTAATAAATAGTCAGAGTATTTAAAATACTACACAATATAAATGATATTATATATATTATGTTAATTAGATAACAATGAAAAATATATAAACAGGTAATATTAATATATTAAGGTAATATTCATTCTTAAGTTTAGTAATACATATATAATAAATACTATAGTATATATATATATTATATATATGAATATTATTCAAAGCATAAATATATGATAGTAATATATACAAAATATATATATTATTTAATTCAGCAAAAATTGTAATTATAATTAAAATTTTTGCTGAATTAATTTTAACTCACAGAATTATTAAATTAACTGAAATGGGGGAGTTTTATTATGTATTTTGAATAATTAATCAATGACTCAATTAATATTAAATCCAATTATTTTTTTTACATTAATTTCAAAAATTAATTAAAGTGTATATTAATTAGTATAATTTTCACAAAGAATTAATTTATCTAACTGTTTCAGTTTGTTTTGTATTTCTCAAAATTAATTTGTCTGAGTATACTATATTGTGTTTTACTTTATTGTTTGTTTTGTATAACTTCAGTGTTTTTTTATTTGCTGATTTTATGGTTTTTTATTCTCTCTCTTTAAATTTTCTCGATAGTTTTACACTCCTTGTCCTCGCTCTTTGTTTGTTATTTGTTAATTTAATTATTAATTAACCTATTGAACAAATTATTAACAAAGGATTAATTTACTCGAATGTTTATCTTTTTACAGTTATTATTATTTATTTATTTATTTAATTATTATTATATTATTATATTCATTCTGAATTTGCTTTATTATTATAATTTTATTATTAATGGGTAATTAGTGAAGAATTATTACAAAACAACGCTAAGCTAATAGTAGTAGTAGTCAGTAGTAGTAGTAGTAGTAGTAGTAGGTAGTAGTAGTAGAGTAGTAAGAAATGTAGTAGTAGTCGTAGTAGTAGTCGTTATCATCACTTGCATCATTATTCATCATCAATCATCATCATTAATGATTATATCATTTATCTGAGTGTTTCATCACTTCATTCAACTGTTTTAATCAATAATCTAAATTATCATCACACATTTCATTGTCTCTTTATTATGAACTGTTATATCATGAGTGTCATCTAATGGACATTGTATCGTATTAAATCATTCATACATTCATCCCAGTTGATGCATTATCAATTATCATATTATCATTATCATTATCATTATCCATTATATGTATCCTAATGTTACTTCATTCCTATTGTAATTATTATTATTGTTTTATTATTATTATCAATATTCAACTGATAGATAGTGAATTTTTAAATTATTTTATATTATTCATCTAATTATTTATTGGTATATTTTATTTGATCTTTTAGATATTATTATTAATCTATGGAAATTATATATTATTAGATTATATTCATTATTTTTAATAATATTATTTTTAGTATAATTGATTGGATTTATAGTTTATTATTAATACTTAAATATTAATTGATTAATTAATTTATTATTCCAATATTTATTGGAGTTTAATGTAAGATATGAATTGATTTATGAGAAAATCTTTCATTGGCCAAGTCAAGTACATTTATTTTTAATTATTTATAATTATTTCATTATTATTATTACTATATTTGAGTTATTATGCCATGGTACTTTTCTCCATCGCTGAATTTCGGTGAGAGGCATAGAGATCCCCAATTTCTCTAAGTTGATTGCTAATAGTTTCGGCTACGAACGCCAGAAAAGATGGCCTTTAAGCATAGATCTTCACTCCATCATATTTAAAAGCCAAATGGGAATAAATTGAAAATTTTAAATTTATTACATCAGTATGCTAAACGTCCATGATAAACCTTTCTACTTTCACACGTTTTATTCAAGACGGAGCTCTATTGCAAATATTAAAATTGTCAATGTAATAGTATATATTATATAGCTATAGAACTTTATTATATAATATTAATTCTCACTAGAGCTGATTTTATTTTAATGATTCATATTAATACTATATATAGAGAGATAACCTAATATGGCTAGAAGTATTAATTATATATATAATATATAGTTTAGTGGCCATTGAACTACTTATAATAATTATTGAATATACTACGCATAATGATTTATTTTTAGGAATGAGAGTAAACTACTTTCTGACTGACTATATGTATATTCTCTGTTTGAGATGGTCAACAATAACAATTTTGTTTGTAAATCAATATTTTGATAATTAGTACTGTCGACTGGTTATGTTTATTATTTGTGGTCTGTTCGATTTCACTCAATGTTAAAAGAATACAGAATTTTCAGAGTTCTTTTAATAGATTGGACTGTAACACTAATGTCAGTCTTTCTCTATGAGCCAAAGACACAGATGGAGATCAGATACCAATTCTTGGGTAAATGATGTTCTTCTCCATATATGGTAGCTAACAATTCTATTCTTAAATACTACCTTCTGGAATAAACACTTTATACATCATCTGAATGTTCAGTTTTACAGTAGAAAGTTCAATATGTAAGTACGGGAAGGACACAAAATTTATGAGAGAATAATACATATATTTGAATAATAAAATATTGAGATAACACAATAAAAAAGATAAGTACATATAGATAATACAATATAAACATTAATAATATAATAATAATAATAATAATAATAATAATAAGAAGAAGAAGAAGAAGACGAAGGAAGAAAGAAGAAAGAAGAAGAAGAAGAAAAGAGAAGAAAGAAGAAAAGAAGAAGGAAGAAGAAGACGAGAAGAGAAGAGAGAAGAAGAAGAAGAAGACGAAGAATGGTAAGAAGTACCACTTTAAGAAAATTTATATCAATTGTTAATCGATGTTATCAAAAAAACATACACCCCTGCGTTACGAACCCCGTATAAGAGAAACATTTCTGGAAGGCATGCGTCAAGACCTGTTGCCAAGAGTGTCTTTGTTACAAAATTGTATCGGAAGTAAAGTGTTGATTGAGCTCCAGGTTTACCCCTGAAGTTGATTGGTGATGAAATAAAATACTTCTTGATAAAATAATGATTTTTTTTATCCCTTTTAACAAATGACTCTATATATTTTCTGTTGTAACAAATGCAATGTTGACGTTGACTAATGCTAGCCAATATGTAGAGTAATAGTTAGGTAAACCTCAACTGAAAATGAACACAATGCATCAGTTGAGTCATAAAATTTGGAGAAATAACAATGTAATAACTACACATAACTTGGATGATTCTCATGAATATATAATATTCATAAAAATACACCATGTTATCGTGCGTCACCAACATCATTTAAATGAATACCGTCTTTTCTGTATAAATTATTATGATCATCAAAGCTACCCCAAAGTTTAGCAAAAGAGACGTTTTCTGCCATACAAAATTTCTTCCAGTCTTGTGTTGATAATAATTACTCTGCTGGAAACTCTTAGTCTCATTAAATAATAAGGCAAAATTCATAAACATAAAATATTACCTGATCTTTCTTTCAAAATTTTTTAATAGCGAATTCATATTTGGATGATTTATTTTCATTTTGTTCGATATTTCCTCTTTCATACACATCTTGTGACCAAATCATGACAAGCTCTCATGTCCTAGGCCTATTTTGTTTGTAATTTGTAAATCCTTGAAGGGATTTAATCAAGGCCCGATACTTGTATATCCCAGGCCAAGAAGAAAAAGCTCAAGAAATTCCAGAAATCATTTCATTAACCGATTATTTGTCCTTAATATTGAGAGAGTAGTGGTTTTCGTCATCTCATGATATCTTCATTCAAATTTGCACTAATAGAGTACCACCATATTAAATCAATTTAAATATTTATTGGAACATATACTTTCTTTTACTGTTAATCACACCCTTCAACCTCTAGAAGGGAAAAGAGATTATTGTATAACTCGAGGAATGTCTAAATTCCACGCCAATGCCTCAGATTTTTTGAGTTTATATCATTTCCATAATAAGTAGATTCCAGTTTCATAAACGTTGGTTTTCTTGTTCACTTTTTTCTTTGTCATTTGCATAAATAGACATTGATTTTAGTACATTGTACCTCGAGGTAATCTAGCGAAATTTCATAAGTACTGTTTTATCAATGAACCTAGGCCCTTTCAAGTAAATTTTAATTTCTTCAGAAATATTACAAATCTTACACAATTTAATTATATTTTCTTAATTATTTGAAATTTCTTTTGGAGCATTAATAAACACGTTTATAGAGATCTTTGTAATTAAAAGCACACAATAACCATTCATTTTTAGTCATGTAATATCGTGTTCCTGCATATTATTTTACTTAAGCAATTCTCAATAGCTACAAAAGAAGTACACAAAATAGTACGTAATTTATTCTATCCAGAGTAATTTTCTTTTTTTGAAATCTGAAATACCAAGGCCGCTTGTGACTACGATAAATTACCGAGCTCAGAAAGAACTGTATTAGCGAGTTAGCTAGCGCAATTTTGTCACTATATTTTCAATATGTTCTTCACACAAAACATTAAAGAATATGTTTACAAATAAATATAATTGTATAAATTCTTCAGAGATGGAAAATAATTACATATTCAATGAAATAAAATGAATATTTAACAAACTGAATTAAAAAAAAAAATTTTTTTTATTTTATCTATATATTTTATTAGACATGAAAGCTGTTTCTAAAAATTTTTCTGCTCACGGTTTTGGTCTGCGATATTACTATTCGCGGTATGAGTCATTGGCAAAACCAAAAATAAAAATTACCTGAGAAAGGTAACAATCTCGTGTTCGAAGAAGTTTAGTCAACCCCGACTAAAGAAAGAAAAGAGACACACGCTGGAAGATAAGAAGAAGAAGAAAAAGAGATAAGCCATTAGACGGAGAAAGTATAGCTTCAGACAGTTTGAAAATTTCGAGAGAGCAGGAAATGTACTGAAGAAAAGAAGCAGAACGAAAGTGACGAAGATCGCGGAAGAATACCTTTCAATAGATAAAATGATTAAGCTGAAAGAGTTTCGAAGAAAGAAGAAGCACTAAGCTAACAATCAAGATATGCTGAGGAGAACGAAAAACTAAGAACCCATAAACGAAAAGAGAAGAAGAAAGAAGAGAAGGAAGTAAGAAAGAAGAAGAAGTTAGAGAGAGCAGAAGGGGACACATGAAGAGATATGAGAGAACCAGAGAGAAAGAAGGAAGAAGATAGACCTCAGAATAGTACATAGAAGATCAAAGAATGAAAATACGAAGAAGTAACAACAAAAGCAGAAGAAGAAGTATGATGTAAAAGAAAGAAAGAATTGTAGATACGAGATGAAGAGTATAACAAGAGTAAGCATCCGAGCAGAAACGAAGAAATGTATCATGAAATGCGAGTACGAAATTGAACGAGAAGAACGACAGGAAGAAGAAGAAGACATGAAGAGATGTTGTGCAACAAAGAAGGAGAGAGCAAGAAGAAAAAATATGAAAAAAAGTATAGTATATGATGATAGAAGATATGAAGAAAGAAGAAGAAAGTATAAAAGAAGATCGAAGAAAGAAGAATGAAAGAAGATAGATATGATAGGAGAAGAGAGAAGAATAAGAAGGAAGAGAGAAAGAATAGAGAGTAACATGATGCAGAGAAGAAGAATAAAGAAGAATATAGAAGAAGAAGAAGATAAGTAAGAAGAAGAATTTATGGAATGAAAGAGAATAGATAGAATTAGAAATATAAGAATAGAAAGAACTAAGAAGAAGATAGAAGAAGAAGTAAATAGATAAAATGCAGATAAGAAGATAAGAAGATTAGAATAGAAGTAGAATACTTAAAATAAATAAGATAGGAGAATTGATAAATTGATATGAAAGAAGTAATAGAGTAGTAGTCGAGAGAATGAGATATAAGAAGAAGAAGAATGAAGAAGAAGAACATTTAACGGAATAAAGATTTCTCTCCAGACTAAAAGTTAATAAGAAAGAAGAAGATAAAAAAGTAGAAGATTAAGAAGTATAAGAAGTAAAATAGTAAAGAACACTAAAAGATATAAGAAGAAGAAGAAGTATATAAATATATATAGAAAATATAAATAATAGATATAATAGATATAAGAGATAGATTCAGATT
>JABUQX010042624.1:0-2500 GCA_015478945.1 Trachelipus rathkii
ACGAGAGTTATGAAGAAGAAGTCAGTTCATATCGACATTATATGAGTGGATAGAGTATAAATGTGCAGGTGAATAGATTCATTGGATTGTATAGCAGAATAAAGTTATTGATGATAATACAGAATCCCTGAGAATACACACACTATTGAGACAGACATAGATAAGTCGCCCCATTCATTACAACAGCCGACTTATCTTGAGTATCGAATTTTATGTTAAAGAAAGCTATGACATAAGTAAAGCAAACGAGAAGAGGAAAAACCCAAAAGGAGGGAAGCTTAGAGAGAGACAGTTGGCGCGCTGCCATCACCCGATCAAATGCGCTTTGGATAATGTACAAAGCGCGCACACACACAACAGCTTTACCCTTAGTATGTCCTAAAGGGCGGAAAAAAACCATAATTCTGTTAAATAGGAAAGTATATCGCCAATAGATCTCGAGCACCGAAAGCCGTACTGGGTAATCAGAAACGAAGGGAAAGAGATTCCAGATAATCTAAGAAGTGAGCAGTTGCAGAGGGTTTCAAAAGATCTTAGATAGAATACCAGTGAGAGCTATAGGGCGATGGTTAGAACGATCAAGAGGCGCATCATTTTTTCGGAATCAGGTTGACATATGGCGCGCCTCCAACACTGGGCGGAAAGTGCTAGTATTGAGGCATAGAGAAAATAGTTGAACGAGGGGTGGGTCAGCACGGAAGCACACACTTCCTCAAAACTCGGAGAGGAATGCCATCCGGGCCACCCATCTTGCCTAACGTTCATTAGATTTCAGGAGCTCCTGCACCCGATCAATGAATACAGGTAAAGACATAGGACACCTGAGAGGAGAAGGAGGAGGAAAAGGAATGACAGAATCGTCCAGGGTTTGAATTAGCGGAAAATAGGAGGCCAAAGATATAGGCCTTCAGTTGGAGTATCTTACAACAAATCAATCAGAAGCGCATAAGAGGAGGAAATGGCATGATTTACACGAAGTGTTAGAAATGTTTTTGGGCCAAGCGGCCAGAAGAGATTTGTCAGTAGGAGAACCAAAGGAGGTCAGCGCATTTTCTCTTTAATGAAAGTCCGCTTTGCTCGTCGAAGAATATCCCTGCAACGATCTAGCTGAATGAAAATTGGCAAGAGTGATAGGAGAACGAGAATTTTTCCACACCCGATAAGTATTGTCTCTAGCCTGAATGGACAGAGAACAAGCACGATCGAACCATGGATTTTGAGGAGAAAAAGATTTAGTCCAAGAAGGAAGTGAATGCTTCATCCCATTAACAATTTAGTTCACACTATTATGGCAAGAATCTGACCGCGTCTTAAGAGTCAAAGAGCATCGCTCAAATTATAAGTTTAGCGGTAGAAGCAACGATCAAAGTGCCAGAAAACCGGCATAGGGCAGGATGGAGCTGTTGGAGAGAAGTATTAAAATTAAGAGATATAAGGTTGTGGTCAGATTTACCGATAGAAGCGAAGGTGGTGTATTTATAGAGAGAAGGACTAGTGGTGAAACATAGGTCAAGTGTGTTCAAGAATCGTTTGGGACGATCTGGAATGTGTGTAGGTAGTCGGTAATTTTGAAGAGGGTGGAGTCGGAGTCGGAGTCGGAGTCGGCAATTTTGAAAAGGGTGGAGTCGGAGCTGGAGTCAGAGTCGGAGTCGGTAATTTTCAAGAGGTCGAAGTCGGAGTCGGAGGTCGGTAACTTTCAAGACAGTAGAGTTGGAGTCAGAAATTTTTGAAACTGGACCAAGTTAATGAAATTGTGTTTCTGTGGGTGACTTCAATCACTTCATGCAAGTTCACTGACTTGCGACTTCCATATACAAAATGCAATTGCAAACTTCGAAGTTTTTTAACCTGTACCTTATGTTTCAATTTGAAACTATCATCTAATAATCAACCTTCAACTTATATATCTATATTTAGATGCTGAAGGAAATAAAAGACTCCAATGGTACGAAGAGAGAATTTCTCTCATTGACAATGATATTAGCTAGCTGTTGTTTTAATTCATCCTATTTACAGGGTAGCTAACTGAAGATGCAACAACAAAAAGCTTAATTCTGCATTACTTTTGTAACGTGGTCTTGTATTAAGGGTTGCAGAAAGTTCAGGAAGAAAAGGAATATCTGAACATTTGTATATATGTGTTGAAACTACAACTATTCTCCATTATCTACCTTCTCAAGTCATTTTTCAGAAAGCTCAGAAGATGAGTATGAAAAACTTCTAGATATTGAAGAGCTTAGTCGAAAGCGTCGACTGCTCTACCTCCAAAGCAAGTTAGCGTTGAACGACTTTTTCTGCTCTCAGCATTATGAAATCAGACCTAAGAGGAAAAATGAAGGAGGACCTGGAAGCAGAATGCTAATATATATATATATATATTATATATATATATATTATATATATATTATTATATATATTATATATAATATATATATATATATATATATATATATTATATATTATATATTATATATATATATATATATATATAGATGGTATA